>JAFIDM010009631.1:9577791-9593206 GCA_023159025.1 Thereuonema tuberculata
GGTCCCGGTGTCGATCGGGGGTGGGACACTTAGGCCCTTGTGTTGCCTTCCTCCCACCCAAGTGTGGTGTCCCTGCCCCAAATAGGAGAGCGAATTTTTCCTTATTTGCAATTGACTTGGGGGGCCCGAGAAGGGGCCCTAAATATAAGGTCCCGATGTCGGTCGGGGGTAGGACACTTCAATCTTTGTGTTGGCTTCCTCCCACCCAAGTGTGGTGTCCCTGCCCCTCATAGGAGAGCGAATTTGTCACTTTACACAATATTTGTGTAGTTCTCATTTCCACCACCAGGTGGATATTGGGCTTTTCTGGGGTTTTACGCCTTTTCAATCCCTTGGGGGTGGGGGGGTCCGGGTTCTAAGGTAGCCTATCTTTTCCGCAGGGTCCTAAAGAGTAATTCTGCAAAGTTTGGTCCAGATAGGTCAAAGGGCCTAGGAGTCTATAAAGGACAGACAAAGATACATTCATTTTTATATATATAGATGTTAAAAAAGCAATCCCACAAACAGGCCATGCAGGACCACGAGAGCGCGAGAGGTAAGGCTCCCAGCGTTTCGAGACCAACGGGACTAGATTGAGGTCAGCCCGACGCCCACCCGCCTTAACTTTCGGGAAAGAAACCGGTACCCATTCTACAGAGGGTTGGATAGACCCTAGGACCTGTTTGGAGGAGACAGAAGCTGGGAACCGAACCCGCCACCTCCAACCCGCAGCCAAGCGACGTATTTTTTTATTAAAGAATCCTATTTTGAAATAAACCATAAACCGGTTATTAGACATTAAAAATATATTGGAATATAATATCAATAACAATTTTTTTTCAGAATATTAAAAACAAACTAAATCGGAACTTTTCTCACTTTAGCTTCAGCCAATTTATCAAATAGACTTTCATACTCTAATAACCTAACTATAAGCATCATAGACAAGTGACAAATGGAGTTGAGATAAGGAATTTCTTAAATAATTTTTAACTCTCTTAAGAACTGAAAAAGAACGTTCACCACTTGCATTGCAAATAGGAATTGTCAAAAATATTTTCAGAATTGTCTCTACATTAGGAAATGTAGATTGTAAACTTCCAATTAATAATTTATACATATCAAAAGGATTAGTGACATTTTCTTCTTTTACGAAGGCAATAAATGGACAAGTTAATCTTTAAAATTTTTACTATCAATATCATTTAGATATTTTTGCATAATTTTGTGCATACTTACTTGATAAGAAAACAAATGTACTACACTTCTAAAAGTTTTATTCAATCAAACATGTTCATACTAATTCTTGAACGCGCTCGTCAATGCGTGAAATATGACCGCTAGGGTTGCCACCCGCAAAACATGTCATAGCTGGCGTTATTCATCAGTCTATTTAATTTAGGGAATACTGCTAAATTATTAATTATTTTTATTATGAAAAGAAATAATTAAATAAAATAATTTGTTTTATTTTGAGAGATCAATTTTGAGGCCCCCTTGATTTATGAGGCCCGTGGCGCGCGCCTCCTGCGCCTATGCGGAAATCCGCCACTGCATGGAAATAGCTAAGGAGTTGAACATTGAAGATTTCGACGGCAGCAATGGTTGGCTGGAACGTTTCAAAGACAGACATTGCCTTTCTTTTAAAACGATTAAAATGTGGTAACTATAAAAAAGTATTTTTTTTTTTTTTCCACTCATTCATTTTTATTCTGAAAATCTTGTTTTTCTCGCCGAATCCTACAGCAATTCATAAAAATACTGTATTTCAGTGTTTTTTTTTTTCAAAAATGCCCACTCCGTCTAAGTCGTCACTCTGCTTAAGGTCGTCAAAAATGTTTGAGTGACGACTTAACAAGGTTTTACTGTATTTACGGAATCTTATCGAGGCTTTCTCAATTTTGTATTGATTGTCTCACTACAAGTGTCTCTTTACACAAAGGTAAAAAATGCATGAAATCATGTACATTCGACTTTACTTTGGTTTGTTTCGATTTAATTTATTTAAATAATACATGAAATTAATCCAATGAATCGAATTGGGATTTTTTTTTAAATCCCTAACTTTTCTGTTGATAATAAAGTAGCATGTAAAAGTAATTTGACTAAACTACTATAACTATACCAGCCTCAGTAGCGAGACCTTGTTATTAAAAGTGACTTCTCCTGGCTGATGATCGCCAACGAGCGTGAAACAGGATGTCACTTGTGAATAACTTGGTCTCATCCATTGTTGTTTTATAACTATTATTTCAATCAAAATGTGCCACCTTAAAACATTAAGCTTTTTCTTTTGATACCTTTAAATATTCCAGTAAAAACCATCAAATGAAAAGACATCTAACAATATTTTTTTCTAGACATTAAGATGATATAAGAAATATAGAGAAAACTTACAATTCCTCTAAGGAAGACAAGATACAAGGACAATAGCATACCTCAACAATAATCTTATGGGATATTCTAAAAAAGAGTCGCTTTCATTTTGTTATTGCTTTTCCTTAGTAAGTAGCTGATTATATAAATATGTTTAATCAAACGAAAATGCTCAACAAATTTATTATGAACTTTCCTCTCTGACTATATATTTTACCTCGAATACGCTGAGAATTGCCTTGATCCTTTTATATAAACACTGAAAATGTCCTTGGCATTTTGTTTCGCGAGAGGGGTTCTTCTTTAAATGAAATTCCAACCAAACAAATGTATTTTGTTGCGAAGTGAGGTTTGAAAATATTTCAAAAACTAAATGGAAAAGCGGCGAAAGATGTAATTTATGATTTTGAAGAGAAAGTGCTTTCCTTGTTGTAGAAAGACAAGTTGTACATGGACAGTTTAATGGGATAATCGTGACCAACAGCGAACAGGAACAATTAGCAACAACCTCTGTAGCAATGGCCTCCAGCTTCATACCTCAGTGGAAAGGAGTGGAATTAATGAAGGACTTAAACAAACTTCGTCAGGGAATCCCAAGAACTTGAAAAATTTACCAACATCCAAACGGAATTGGAAAAAAAGCAAAACAAAACAAAACCTTACTTTAATATTAATGAGATTTCTCTTTAGAATCAATGTAAAAAGATAAGATGAGACTGAATCTCATTCATTGGTGGAGGGTAGGAGGAGGGATAATCGAGACCTTACATTCCAAACGGCGGGAAGGGGAAGGGTGATACGACCTAGAGGGGGAATTTCCCCTCCTCAAATTGCATCCTGTTACAATAGTTTAAAGAGATTGACTCCAAAGTGACAATAATTAGTATTTATGAATTAATATTTTGTCTCCGAAGAATACGGTGCAATGTCCTCCGCCTCTTTATTTTATTCTTAATTCACAATTCATTTATTTTTCCTAAGAATTTCCCTTTTCATAAGTGTCATTAATTCACTTAATACCAGAGAAAACCTTGAAAACCAGTGATTGTTTCATATTCGGAACATTATTTTCAGCTCTTTTCAACCTCTTTTGTACATTTGGTCATTTTTTGGAAAAATAAATCTCGACCAACTTGAGTTGGAAATGTACAGGAAGGGGTTTCCATAGTAAAAAAATATTTAAAAGTATTTTTTTTCCATTTCTTTTTAAACTGAAAATGGTTCAACCGAACTAGACAATTCTTCCTCGTCCAAGTTATAAAAGGATTCCCCTCAGAGTAAACTATAATCAAACTATAAAACTATATCAAAAAAGAAAAAACTATATCAGAAAAACATAACAGTATATCACAGAGGTAAAAATACTTTTTGATATAAAATACACAAGTACAACCTTAGCATTTGCAAGGCTTCGAACAAATATAATTGTTAGGACTCCTGCTTATATTTATCTTAATGCAGAAACTGTATTCAAAAGTTTCTAATTTTTTTTAATGCTTTTTTCATTTTTTTTTTTTTTAACAGATGTTTGTATATTTTTATCCAATTTTTATCTTTTTACTTGTTAACGCTGAGTATATTTCCCTAAAATGTATCATTCAGTATTTTTTCCGATTTTGATTTAAACGAATGATTTGATTTCTTGTTAGTTCATTCATACGGAGATTGACTAACTTGAACGATATGTCTGTTATGGATTCGAATCCAGAGGGAGGCATGGATGTTTCCTTCCTTTCATGTCTCTCCTTCCGTATATCTATGGTTTGAGATTTATACAATAGTCCTAGTTGCCTCAGTTCACCGCCATTAAAATCAGTCAATTAATAATCATTCATAATCAAGCCACAGTGAATGAAGCTAAACTCCCGAATTAAAGATACAGTGGAACCCCGCCATTCGTCCGCCTCGCTATTCGTACAACTCGTTATTGGTCCAACTTTTTCAAGTAAAATTGAACTCGCCATTCGTACGCTTGCTCGCGATTCGGACAGCGTGACCTCGGTACTGGCCGCCCCACGCGGTCGCTTCAGTTCAGTATCATCCACGCAAGCTTCCTGAAACTTTGTGATATTTTATTGTTATTTTTGTTATTTTTATTAAAAATAGTGCAGCCATGGGTCTAAACAAGATTACTGATTCACTAAGCCTAAAAGGAAAGCAGTGAGAACGACAACTGAAAAAAAAAAGAAATCGTTGCGAAGTTTGAAAGTGGAACTCGTGTCTCTGACCTGGCAACTCAGTATGGCATGGCGAAATCAACCATATCGTCTATACTGAAAAAGAAAGACATAATAAGAGAGGCCTATATATTTATTGTCTTCATAGTTTTTATGTATTTTAGGCTTAACATATTATTACAAAGATTTATATAAGCAATCATCTGTGGGTCTGGAACGGATTAATCCAATTTACATTACATCTTATGTGAAAAAATGATTCGCCATTCGTACAAATCGCCATTCGAACTGCCTTCTGGAACGGATTGTGTACGAATAGCGAGGTTCCACTGTACTTTCTAAAATATTTTATGAGACTTATTGATTGTTAGTGAATAAAGTGCAATTACAATCATGACCCTAACTAATTAAAAAAGAAAACTATGGCAATTGTGTCTTATTTACTGCAGAAAAGTCTTTGGAAAACTAAACAATGAAAATAACATTAGATACTCATGATAATCTCGGAATTTTTAGTTTTTTGGAATTAGGAATGAAATTGAATTGTTATTTTCTTTACAAAAGAATTTTGTATAGTAAAAATCCGTTGTTTGTTTTTTTGATTTTTTTTTCCATAGCATGATTAGGAATTACTAGTTCAGTACTTTTCATTTAATCAACAGATATACAAATTCGTATCAGGGAAGCCGGAGGTAACTGGATAGTTAATACCATTAGTAAACGCTATAAATATCTGCGCAGTTTGATAAAACTACACAGGAAAGAGTATTAAATATTCGTTGGTAGTTCTTGTTTCCGTTTAAATTTCAAGCAAGAACCGAAATCTCTAGTTGCAATGATCCCTGCATCGATACAGAGCATTGTGATATCGGATAGTAATTGGTTCAATTCACGCTCCCACTGATAATTACAGCCAGAGTTACATTCATTGACATCTCGGACGCTGAATTGATACCAAATGACAACTTTCAAGTTAACCTTTTAAAATGACAGCCTTCTGGTCAAGACCATTAATGGCCTGCCATGAGGCTGACATGTGTGAACCTAGGTTCGAATCTCGGAGTAGGCATGGATGTAACTTTCTTCTTTGTTTCGTCTGTGCAAGGTGAACTGCCTCCTATGGTGTACTCTGGACAACGATTCTTTGGCAAAATAGCCCACAGTTCTCACCCATTTTTGAGGCCAAAGGCAATTGCCAAAAATCCGGGCGTTGGAAATAAAAATGACAATGCACGACCCTAACGTGGCGCTGATTATGCAAAAATTTTAATGAATTTCTCTTTTACCCCGAACTGTAAGGTATAGTTAATGTCACTCGTTAGGCCCCACCACCAATTACTATCCTGAAGACAAGAAATCACTAAGAATCTGTTCTGTTCTATTTAAGTCGTACACACGATTTTGGAACTGAAGGAGTGATGATGGCCAGAGCTGTTCCATTCAAAAAATAAATAAATAAATAACGTTGTCTTATTTTGGATGGGAAAGGGGTCGTGAAAATCACACCTCACGGTAGTTTCAACCAATAGTAAGTATTTAAGAATCTCTTCATCTAAATCAGTGTTTCCCAATCTTTTTTGTGCTATGCCCCACCTAAGCCTTTCTGTAATACTTATGCCCCCTATATAACATATACATAATTTTTAACATTCAAAAATTGAATTGTTCACTAAAGAAACTTAAATGACAGGTTTTAGGAAGAAATCACTAGGAAATTGTTGAATAAACACAGTAAGTAAATTCTCAAAACATATAATGGAGAACTGAAATTCAAGTAACTTACAAAATAATTTTAAGGAAAGATTTTTCTATGTTATTCTGGATGAGTCCATTTTCGGATTGCCCCCCTGTGGGGCGTGGGCCCGTAAGGTATTTCATTTTGTTCTATTTTCAAGGGTTAACAGTAATGAGAAACAGGAACAATACCGTAAACCGGGGTCACTTTGTGACAGAATTTGAGGTTTCCAAGCTGTTATATTAATATTTTTCGTTACCCCCACTTTATAGACGGTGATTTGGGTTACCCCATCCTTCCTCTACAAAACTGTATATATATAAATCTCGTTGCCTCAATCGTTTTTTAATAATTAGTGTAAAAAGTTGTCACAAACTCACCCCCCAACTGGGGGTGATTTTGTGACAAGCTCTTTTTGAGTTAGAAATGCATGGGAGAAAGAAATATCCCAAACTCAAACCACATACTGTGTATTTAAAACCATTTTTACTGTTTTAAATGAAAGGGTTAAAAGAGTAAATTATACATTTAGGTTGGGAAAACCAAACTGGATGTAGCGTGAAATATGAACACTTTTTTCTACTTCTTAAGCAAATCAGTCTGAATTTTTATATCTTAAATTAGTCTAATTGAACAACTTTAAAAGGTCCTCTATTATTAATTTTTTTGGGAGGATCAATACGAAACAAAACTTCTTTTTGATACAAAATTGAGCCGGGTTTCAGTTCTTTGTATTTTCACACTGAACTTCGTTCTTGAGAAGAACTAACTTATGTAGCTATTCTGTAGATTCCTTCCAATTGTTTCCACTCTTTTCCATTGCGCTGACAATTACACCGTCCAGTCAGTCTCTTCTCTATCACCTTTCCTCAGAAAAGCTCTCCTTCAAAGTTGACAACTATGTGATCTCCTTGATCATATTCTGTTTCCGTGGGCGGAGTGGGTGAAGCTCGGATAGGAATCTCATCATCTGAAAACTCTTCGTACAAGTCTAAACTTGAGTCTCGGCATTTTAAAATATCGTTATGTACACTGCAACAAAATATATAGGTTAAAAGACAGTAAAACAATCGCGGGGTGAATTTGACGCTGTCACAAAGTCATCCTGTCAATCTTTGATTTTTTACATATTGGTTAATAACTCATACAAAACTCGTCCAATTAACATCATTTTACAATATATTATACATAATATATTAATGTTCAATAATAATTACCTATTAAACGATATCCTCATCTGTATTTCGCTGTGCAAATCAAAGTTGACGG
Source organism: Thereuonema tuberculata (assembly GCA_023159025.1). Taxonomy (NCBI): domain Eukaryota; kingdom Metazoa; phylum Arthropoda; class Chilopoda; order Scutigeromorpha; family Scutigeridae; genus Thereuonema; species Thereuonema tuberculata. The sequence goes on from JAFIDM010009631.1 coordinate 9,585,328, forward strand.
TAAACACAACAATGCTTCAGAAGTGGTCCATGGCAACAATGCTTCTGGCTCACCGGATCGAGGCGCAATGAGTTTGACAGTCGGCCACACATGACACCAACTCATGGCGGTGCCCATTGCTTGCTTCTCCCTAGGTTCCGGGCGCGAGATTATAAATAAGAAAAATTGACCACGCGTCACAAAGTCACCCCGGTTTACGGTAGTAAATTTATCAACTTAATTGAAAATAAACGAAAATCTTATCATTGCTTGAAGTCAAGGAATAAAAATCTTTTAATAGCAAACTCCTGTTTCTTCTTCTCTTTTCTTGTAGTTAACAGGACTTCTTTGGATAAAATGAAGGATTTCCATCTCTGGGCTAAGAATTTCAAATTCAGTTCAGTTTTGATCACCTGAATGTCACTTGATTTCGTTGATCAGCTGTAATCATTCCTCAAAACCTTACGTATTGCAGTTCCTGTCCCGTCGTCTCGATTTTTTTTTCTTGATTGCATCAGTGGCCAGTTTTTTTTATTTCTTTTAAGTAAATCTTAGTAATAATTTTTTTTCTCCATTTCTGAATATGGCATTAACTTAGAAACCATTTCATCTCGAATTACAAGAATAATAATTATCACTTTCATTTATTATGTACATACTGAAGTTTCTAGAAAATTAAAAAGAAAAGTATATATGTTTGAAAGTATGTATGTCTGAAAAAAAGGAAAATTTAACTTTTCAATTTTGTTTTCAAATTTGTTTTCAATTTAACTTTGAATGTTAGATGTCCCAAATTTTATTACGATTTTTTCCTCGTAAATGTCCATCTAATCATTATAACTGTAAGTTATTTAATAAATTCTAAAAATCGAATCCATATCCGTAAAATTGAGGGTAAAAGGAGAAGTGATTATTAGTCTGTTTGTAATTGAAAAAAAAAAACTACTGAACTGACCTGACGAAAGTTATTTTGTTTTGTTCCTATTTGAATTACACGTAGAAGAGACGAGACAAACGGAATAGAATGGAAATGTATTTTCGCGAAGAGAAATTCAATTCTCTGAGGCTTGTTAGGAAAAAACCTTAAAATTTCTGCGATTTGATTAAAATGAAGCCGTAAAAGTTCGTTTTGTATTGATAATACGTTTTACTATTCATTGAGCAATTGTTTTTTTTTTTCTTTTCATTAAATTATTATTTAATATATTATTTATATTTTTTTAAAAAATTATTAATATGGATAACTATGGAAGTTATTTGTAAACATATTTATTGGAATTTTAAAATATTAAAAAAAAAATATTTCCAAAGTCTAGGCTCTCTCTTTAGGATTTCATTTCGTTCCTTAAAACATCTGATAACTTTATAAAAAGACAAATTTTCGTACGTTTGAAAACTTTCGCGGAAAATGTGAGAAAATTCACTATTTCAGAAGTATTCGATAAAAGTTAGCAATTAAGTGAAATGCAAAAACTGTTAATACGATACCTCAATGTAAATATAATAAATTCAACATTATTATTACTCAGCTACCGTTCATCCAAATACAAAAATTTCGTTATTTAAGATGTGATTAGGAATTGCAATGTGGAAGATTTCCTTGTTCTTTGCAGCTAAAAATCACATGATCATTTCAAAAATAAAACAGAAGAAATTAAAAGACACGATGCCATTTGAGTTCGTATCCACTTTTTGTTTTACTTAATTTGTATTTTAAGAATTAATATTATAAAAATATTAACATATTGTGACAGTTTGCATATAAATATTTTAAAAAATTATTTATTTGTATTTTTATAAAAATTATTTATTTGTATTTTTATAAAAAATATTTATTTATATATATCTATATTTTATTCATTTTAATCGTTAACCATTATTTATTTTTAAACATTCCTTTTCTAGTTCTTAATTACTGATCTTCTGTTTGTTTTTAAATTCTTTTCTGTTGCAGCCGTTGAATCAATTAATTAATTTAAGTTCCTTATATTCTTGAACAATCATTCTGTATATTTTTAATTACTTAGCCAATCAAATCAAACTATGTGTAATCTATAAAAACCAATGATTTTCGTTTTAATAAATTAATTCAGTTCAGTTCCAGAACTTGTTGTTTTTCCATCTCAGCGATTTTCCCCAAAACACCATTACAATATGTTACTCTATATTACTAAAATCTTTTATTTCTCTGTCCGGCGCAATTTCCTGTGAGAATGGAAAATATAAATAACACCGGCCTGCGAAAAAAAAAAAAAATTCTCCGGCAAAAGGTTGAAAAGCTGATTTACCCTAATTTAGGTGTGCTGAGTTCAAATGTGTAAACCGTTTTTGCCTATCACGTACAGTTTTTTTGCTATTTGAAATCCAAATTTTAACAATTGCTGTAATTTCGATAGAAAACACTATATTAGAGAATGTAATTTTAATGGGACATGATCAAATTGCAACGAATGTACAAAAAAGTAACATGTTCATTGCTAGAATGTATGAATCTCACTTCAAGAACACTATTGTTTGCTGCACTTTGATGTGAATGAACGCCGTTTTGATTTGCGTTTGTGTTCCTCAGTAGTGACAGAGGTACCGAAAGCAAGGACTACCTCTATCAAAACTCTTCACATACTGCTTCATAACTCCCAATTTAATATGTAAAGGGGGCAATAACACACTTTGAGGATCAATTAATAGACGATTTACAATGTTTTATCATCACCATCCTCCGCACTTGAAGATGACGAAGACACACTCTCTGGTAACTGTATTGGTGGTTTTGGGACAGGAATATCGGGTCCATGTGGTACGGGGGTTATGTCAGATGGAAGGCAGGGATACACAATGTGCTTTTTGTTTTTCATATTGAATCCGGACACTTTACCATACACAAAAATAACAGTCGTCAAAGTGATTTGGTTGTTCCCGCCAAACCATTGGGATTTTGAATGGCATTGATGGCAACAACCCTTTGTACATTGCCGCAGGTTTTCTACACACGTTTTACACACAATATGGGGTGCAAAATTCTTGTCCTGATCGCCTAACTTCATGTTAAAATATGCCAAATAGCTCAATTGGCATACACATGAGACGGATTTATGACAAATCTGTACGTGATACCAAACAACTGGTATTATTTTTTTCATAAGGACACTAAATGTAACGTATATCACATACAATTACTTTCGCCGGAAAATCTTCGCAGGCCGGTGTAATTTTTACATTGAAACGACGGGAATCGAACCTGCAACCTTCTGATCCGAAGTCAGACTTCTTACACATTAGGCCACCGGGACTACAACTCACTTCATTTTGTTTTTTTGACTTGCGTGTCCTTCCCATTCGCCCCATTAAATAATGAATGTATTCAACCTGTTTTTTGAATCTCAAGATTGTTTATTTATTTCCGATCCGTCTATTTATTTGTAATTCGAAAATGACAATTAAAACTATCATTGCGGAAACGTTGCAATATTTTAAATATAATATTCTTACTTAACCAAATCTATGTGATATAGAAAAACAAGCGCGTGTACACGGGAGATGGCCTAGTACTGTATTATCAAATATTAATAGGCTATAGAATAAATGAAATAAAAATATCTCCATCAGGACAAACATGATGATTTCCATTTTCTGTAAGTTTTAATCTCGTGTTTCGAATTTTGCGAATAATAATAAAGTAAATAAAATACTTAGTTATATAGTAAATAAAGTTTTGTTTTGGTTATCAGTGAAATTATTCAGAAATATTAAGTAAATACATTGGCTAAAATGTATTTAAAATTTTGCTTCTTCTCTTCCATATTTCGTTCATATGTTATAGAACAGAGGTCGCCATCTACGGTCCCGGGCCGGATGTAGCCCATCAGCCGAAATTATCCGGCCCGCAGGCCCCAAACGAAAAATCATATCCCCGATGTTCCTAAAAAAATAATCTAAGTATGTATTTCAGACATAATACAAAACCGCAAGATTTTCATAAATTATATCGTTTGCATTAAATACATACGTAAATGTCTGTAAGTTACAAATCGTCGCCTAAATGCAAAACTTCGCAAGTGACTTTTGGCAAATGTTTCAGGAGAAGCAGAAAACGACATTAGAAAGGTTTGCCTGATTGGATGGTAGGTTTTGCCACGTGACTATTTATGGGTCTTCCAATTGGTTGAATGTTACGAGGTTTTGCAAGTACATGAAGGATGGCTCAGGCTATTGTTTAATCACATAAAATGAAAACTGACAAAAATGAAGTTACGACGTTTTACAGTTACGAGGTTTCGTCTAGCGACGAAATTAAGGATAAGTGTAAAATAAAAAAAATTAGAATTTAGAAGTACAGTGCAACTTGGATAATTCGAACGTCTTTAATTCGAAATCGTGGTTAATTCGAAGATTTCTCTTAGTCCCTTGAATTTCTTATTAAATCAATGTTAAAAAATTGTGGATAATTCGAAGTTCAACTTCCTTAATTCGAAGTTTTTATAAAAAATTTCGAACCATAACGACTTTTCGGCGTTTCATCGTTAAGAAATTCGACACGTGACAACTGAAATCTCCTTCCCGCCCCCGTTCGACACGTGACGCTTCAGACGCCATTCGAGCTTCCTGCTGTCAGTGTCACCATGTCTTTCAGTAAACCACGCGTGTACAAGAATTTAACGTTCGCTGAAAAGGTCGCCGTCATTCGCGAGGTGGAAATGGGTGTGAAGAAGAAAGGCCAAACGCCAACGAGTACGGGATAGCGCCGAATTTCGTCGGTACATTGAGGGACAAACCAACGTAAATGAAGCTGTTTTCCGTTCACTAAACATGCTTGATGATTTTGCTAACCTTAAGCGATTGAATTCTACAAAACAATCAGACATTGCACAATGTTTTGAAAAACTATAATTTTCTGTATTGAATGTAATATATACTGTAGCTTACGTAATATAAATCCCTATTTTGTTTACATACATATAGTGTTTAAGTCTTTCGTACCATGATCTTTCTGAATAAATATTTATTTATTGACAGAATAATCTTTTCAAGCATTCAGTGGACCTGAAATTAAAGTTAAAAGATGTAACTTGTTTAATTCGAAGTCTTGGATAATTCGAAGTTTTGTAGTGGTCCCTTCAGCTTCGAATTATCCAAATTGCACTGTATCAAGAAGCTTGAAAGTAATTTCGAAACAAAAGTAGTTTTTGCAAGAGCTGCACGAACATTTGGTAGAGAAATAAACATTGTATGAAGCTCACCTCCAATTACTAACAAAAATCTCAATGTAACATCTATCTATCATACGTGCATTGATTGATTAGTGTTTCTTCTTATTATTTGTACATCATATAACTGGAAGCATTAATATGTTAGATATTTTTAATAATTATCAATCAGACTTTATCAGGGAGATTATACGTGAGATTATCCAACAGATCGTAACCTTCGAAACAAACCTATAATTGTGGAAATGTTTCCTTATGAATCCAACTACAGTCATTTCCTTAAACTGCAGAGGATCAAACCCACTGTGTCTCTGATTTGAGAAATGAGTTTTCCTTTCTTTTCACTGTCATTCGTTCGCTCACAAGCGATTTCAGAATTTTGGCTTTTTGCGATTTCACGACATGAAAATTGCTTAAATAAAATAACAATTGTTGATAGTTCGTTCTGTTTAATTATTATTACCTTTATTTATTGGGGCCCGGTGGTCGAGTGGTTAGGGCGCTCGGCTGCGGGTTGGAGGAGGCGGGTTCAATTCCCGGCCTCGGTGGAAGATGGGAATTTTTCCACGCTCCTTTCTCCTCCAAACGGGTCCCAGGGTCTACCCAGCCCTCTGTCGAATGGGTACCGAGATTTAAAGGCGGGCGGGCGTCGGGCTGGCCCCCCGGCCCCATCTTCGTCCCGTTGGCTGTATACCCTTGTAGCCTAACCTCTTGCGCCCCTAAGGCCGGCATTGGCATGTGAACGGGACACTTTAACTTAACCTTAATTTATTAACTTTAGATTGAATGTGGTCCGTCGTCCACCCAATCATAGGATCTCTGTCCTCTGTGTAGAAGAAGGCTTCCGTTCCATATTGCAGAGATTCAATCCCAATTTAAATGGGATTGCTTAAGTTAAGATTCGGTCAGTATTGATTATTAATTTAGCAGATTACTTGCATTTATTATCAAAAGTGTTAGTGATTCCTCCTCACGAAAGGAAACAAAACAAACATAATTCTCTGTTCGAAGAACCTTCTGTTGTCATGTCCTCACCTTGAAGATGGTCTCCCGTGGGAAATTGAAATTGTCGGTGGTAAATTAATTATGTTTTTTATTTTGTATATAAAAATATGTATATCTTTATTATCATTGTCCACCTTGTGCATTCTCTTGTTTTCCCTCATTTAAGAACCTTTTCTCAATTATTATACCAGTGTATCTCCTAATAATGCAAGAATTAACATACACTGCTGGACAATTGCGAAGGACAGATGACACTATCACCCCTTGGAACAAAAAAATGGAAGTAACCCACATGTCGACCATTGGAATAAGTACAGGATACAGTAAGAAGAGGTATACGCATGCAAATTTTGCATTGCCACGCCTGCGTCAACTGACAGCTCTGATAAGAGATTTGAAGGATTGGACGCGTGTGCACAGTTGTTGTTCGAAGGGAAAGTTTTACTGGAAAACGTTAATTGACGAACTTGAAATTTTCGGCATGTCTTCCCGATATCACTTAGATGATTTTACGCATGGCCGTATTATTGGAAAGATCTAAGAAGGCGACAAATAACAAATGTTACCAGGGAGTTCGGCATCGCCCACAGCGTATTTTCACGCTATGTAAAGCATTTACAACAACCGGAATGTGTAGTAGGCGTCACGAGGAAGGTCGTGTTAGAAGTACGACGCCTGCAGAAGACAGGTACATTGCCCTAACGGCAAAACGGAACTGGCGCACCACAGCTCAGCAAGTGGCAAATGAGTTTCTAGCCGCCACAGGAAAGCGGATCTCCCAAAAAACTGCAGCCAGACGTTTGGGACGAAGAGGAATATACGCCCGCAGACTTGTTGTGTGTGTCCCATTGTCCAGACTGCACAGTACCGCCCTTTTGCAATAGTGTCGTGAGCATCGCAATTGGACCGGAGAGGAATGGGCTTCCGTACTATTCTCAGATGAGAGTAGGTTCAGTCTGTCATCAGATTGTAGACTCCAACTGTTCTGGTGTGAGAGTGCTACTGCGTATCGTCCAGAACATATCCAGGAAAGGGACCGATATCCGACCTGTAGTATCATGGTATGGGGCTGGAATCATGATCAATGGCCGCACACCCCTACATGTGGTTGCAACTGGGACTATGACCGGCCAGCGATACATTGATGAAGTTCTACTGCCTCATATTCGCCTTTTCCGTGGTGCTGTCGGTGATACATTTCTGTTCATGGACGACAACGCACCAGGTCATTGAACACTCGCTTTTCAGGACTGTCTAGACAGCGAGGGTATTCAACGCTTTGTATGGCCAGCAAGTTCTCTAGATCTAAATCCATTGAAAATGTTTGGGTTGCTTTGGGGAGGCGCCTTGCTGGTCGACAATATCCTCCAACAAATGAAACTACCCTCATCCGTGCACTGACAGAGGAGTGGGATAACTTGCCTCAATAGCTGCTGGATAATGTTGTGCAAAGCATGACACGTCATGTGGAATGTTGCATCGCCTTCCACGGTGGACATATCCCATACTGACACCGTTCTCAAAGGTTTATACTGTCATTCATATGCACTTTTCCATTTTTCCCTACACAGCATCAAATGAACACTTTTATCCTTTCAGCTGTTTCGCAACTTTCTGTATTTTCCAGAACAATAAATGATCTTTATTCTAATGTCCGAACAGTGTGGTAACAATATTGTATCCTGCTGGGC
>JAFIDM010009631.1:9593606-9609339 GCA_023159025.1 Thereuonema tuberculata
TTGTGTTCTTAGATAGTTCATTCCGCACGTTAAAGAAAGATTAATAAGAAATATAATATTATTCACTTATATAAAGCCTAATATTATTAGTTATATTTTATCGTGCTTTCTTCGTAGGTGATTGTTTCTGTCCTAATTCTGTGGTTTCCCAAGATTTCTATCAAGTGCTGTTTTCTAATGAAGCTCATCTGAATGATCCAAACTCTAACAGGAACTTGGAGCCTACTTTCGTCGGAATATCTAAATACTGTAGTAATACATTACTAATGTCATTTTTCTTCAAAAATATTAACATTTACAAATATAAGGTAAACCTAAGTAAAATGAAATTGATTATTTTCTTCTTCTTTTTTTTTTAGCAGTTTAATTCGATGCTATTGGGATCTACTGGTCGGACAAGATACGAGATTTTTTATTTTATTTGACTATTTTTTTACGATCGGATGTCCTTTCGGGCGCCAATTACACATAGTGAACTATCTTAACGAATAGACTGCGGAAGGAGAGAAAGTAAAGAAGCAGGGAAACATACGAAATAAAGAAAACATGACAAGGCTATGTGGACGCCTAATTGATTATAAAGATTATTATCAAGATCATGCAGAATTAGTGGCTCACAATATTATCAACAATACATTGCTGTAAATTTTCTATTGAGTTTATAAACATTTAAGTTCGTCTTCAGACACTTCACTTAAGATAATTAACTGAATTTAATGGTCTTTCATTTCCAATTCTAGATTTAAATAAATTTTTAACTTGAAGAAAATGTTTCAGATAAACATTGAAGGAATATAAAATAGTAACTACTGCTATCAATACGCATGAAAATATCAAGTTTCATAAAGATGCGTTCACTTATATAATAATTATTAAAGGTTACACATAGCTATGATGTTTTCATAAACTTAATCTTTTCTTCAAAAACAAAGGTATCTGCTTAAACTTTCACGGAACCTAGAAGCAGTTTAGCGAAGAGCAAAGGAACATTTGGTTTTCTATCCGTACGATTCTGATCTTTTCTTTTTTACACAGTAATAGGATCCCAATACTCATTACATACTTATAATGTTTCTGGTTTATTTAGATTTCATTTCAGATAATGTCATTTTTAACTGAAATAAGAAAAGTCTCATTTCTTCGCTTCCTATCGTGTTGTAACAATGTCTTGAGGAACTGCTTGGGAATGCTTGTTTATTCAAATTTCGTATTTAAAGTTGTTTTCTTTTTATTTTAATAGGCTTATTCCTTTGAGTGATTCCAAATATCTCAGATATCTAATGTATTGATAGTAAACAATTGTAATAGTTCTTCTCATTTCTCTTCCACTATTCACTAGATTTCGGATTATTGCAACAGAGAGGAATCGTTTTCAATCGTTTTCAAATTAAGGAATTTTAATTTCTAGGTTTCAGAGTAATAGTGATAGATACCTTTGGAGTGGTTGTAACAGAAATTAGGAATGCGGAATTGTAAATACAGTAAAACCCCGGTTAACCGAACTAAAGGGTGGGGGAAGCCGTTTCGGATAAAAAAAATTTCGGTTAATCCATGAATATCTAATACAGCTACAGTATTTTGTATTGAAATTACAGTATGTATTTTTGAAAGGTTTTAAAGGTCAAACGAATTCAAAAATTTCTTTGTATGCTACATTTGGGTTCTTTATTAAAGTTAAAATTATATTTTTAGGATTATAGTAGGCTACATCAATATACAGTATTCTGTACTTCATAGTTTGTAGCATATGTACCCCAGCACACTCTCGCCCTCGAATTATTTCCGTGCAGTACAGTATTATTGTTTGCATTTGCGATTTTCGGAGACGATCAACTAAATACAGTTGTTTTTTGATAAAAGCTATTTTGAAACCCATTGAAATGATTCGAAGAAGTTACAGTCGGACCTCTATTTAATCAGTCACTAAATCCCGAGAAAAAGTTTGCTGTATGGAAAATTCGTTAAATAGAGATTCACCTTTTAAAATTACCTTAAACTACATAAAATAGATTTAAAATACATAAATAATAAATATTATTAAAAAAAGTTATAATTTTAATGACATAAAGCATACATTACCACATGCGTACTTAAATTTTACTAATAAAGTCTGTTAATTTTGTATGATTTTTTTTTTTTTTTTTTTGAAAAAGTGTTTTTGCTTATAGTACGTCTCGCATCTTTGCAATGCACGAAAAACCCCTTCAGTATTTTCTTCAAATTGTAATCAGCGTCGGATTGTTTCAAATGATTTTAGCATCTCATCATACGAAGGTTTTTTATATTTCTGCAGCATGATCATTACCATTTCCATCACCTTCATCTTCATGCAATTCATTGCTGTATTGTTTTTATTTTTCACACTGTCCAAAATATCCGATTCAGTTAGTGTTTCCGAGGTCTCATCTTCAAAATCAAGTGAAAGATAATCATCAATCAGCACATCATCGTTAATTTCTTCTTTTTCTTTCAGCTGTATCCTCGAAAAAGTTCGTTAAATAGAAAATGCACTTCGCTCTTTGGAGGTTATTTCACGAAGAAATTAGCAAAATGTTCTTGGTTCCAAAGAAAAGTTCGCAAAATAGAGGAATTCGCAAAGTAGAGGTTCGTTAAATAGAGGTCCGACTGTACTTAACTTTGAAATAGGAATTTTTATTCATTAATTATAATTTAACAACACTAAAAAACAAAAACAAAAACAAAACATTTTTTTTTAAATTTTGATTACTTGTAAGGATTTGAAACTGCATTTACTCAAATGTCAACTTTATTCTTTTGAAATTCATTACTGCAGCCATAGAGAAATTAGATTTCAAAGTGTTTTTGGTTAGGAATAAGTGATTTACTATTTTTTGTACTTTGTTCCCCTTAAACAAAGAAGATATTGTAACTGTACAGTATTTTTTACGGGCAATTGAACTAAGTTATTTAAAAAAAAGAAAAAGTAAGAGTTTTTCCCCCTCGTGTGTGTTATCTCGTTTCCCTTAGGAACCCATCCCTTCATATAATGACCCTTTGGTTCTGCTCCATCAATTGACTGCCAGAAATTTATGGGTGCTAATAATATTATCATTGAGGATGGGTAGTAGTCGCTATGGTAATTTGGGCTGGGCACTTGGGTGGCCCAAGGCACTGAATAACAACAAGTCACCAATGACACTTAGACGAATTCCAATTAGGCATTGTTCTACTCTAAAAGAACCATGAAGAATAAAAACAAAACAGGCAGTTGTACGACCGTGAAAACACTGGATTGACACAGGCATTCGATTCGATTGAACACAGAATCCCGTGAGAAAACAAAGCTCTGCCCCAACTAAGTTGTATTGGAAAATAGTTCAATAATTGACAATATACAAACCATTATTGGTTATAAGATTTACTGTTCTAAACGGTTTGATAATAGAATTAGAAAGAGCCTTGTTTATACTGAGATAGGGAAGTTTGATTGGTTTGGAAATATTACTAATGAATTAATAAGATAAGAAACAACCAGTGGAAGAATTGACTTTTAGGATTTCCACAGTTAAAAGGGAGGCTTTGTTTATTATCGTGTTTTCAAAGAAAATAAAGCTGTTGTGTCATTGCATTTTTTCTCATTACTTTCTTCAACGAATCGTTTCGAAGAAATTTCAGTTGAAAGAATTTTATTATCCTGTTTTATTTTGAATTCTGAATATTATTATATCTTATTACTATCGAAATATAAGGAGGGATTACAAGAGGATTTGATAAACCAAGAACAATGAATCTTTTATTTTTTTCTTCATTATCTCTTTAATTAAAATAACTGTTTGATTTAGAAATATTGAACATTTCTTCTTAATTAAGAATAAATTAATCGGATGATTATAATCTTTGAGCTATATTTTCACACTGCAACGACACTCAACAACAGATTTTTTGATTTTAAATCATTATTGGATCCTGCACTTAAAATACCACTACACTTTGGTACATTGTCAAAAATTTCCATTAACAGCATTTGGCTTTAGATTATAACCAGTAATGTACGTATCTTATAATGGAAAATGAACTTTTTACACAATTAGGGACAGAATATGTGAAGCATTTTCAATATTTTGGTAAAACATAAAGAAAGTAATTTGAACATTTATTTTTAATAAATTATCCTGTTTAATGAAGTAATTATCCTGCTGATGCTTGAAAGAAAAAAAGAAAAGAGCTTATCTTATGAATATCTGATATGTATTTACAAAGTTTCAACTACCAGAAACTATTTTTTAAAAATTGTTTTGATGTTGTCTAATTTCCTGTAAAATGAAGGGTCCAATTGTCGAATGAAAGTGATAAAAAGAAACTCATTGTTACTATTGTATTTTCAATGCAAATTTTGTAGAATTAAGTGATTTATAATAATAATAAACTTTTTTCGTTTGTTGCTTTGTACAATATTTCATAGATCCTAGTTCTAACCCAAATTGTCTAATTGAATTTAATAGCCAATACAATTTCAATGAATTTACAATATAGTTATGTGAAGAAGGGAATTACTCTTATTGTAAATTTTGAAATTCTAATCTACAGGGTGATTCAAAATTCCATGCATAAACTTTAAAGTTAGGTCAGGAATACAAAAACAAACCATATTCATAGTGGAACGTATGTCCGCAAACGACACCCGATTGTGCTAGAGGGCGCTGTTTGGCACCATAATGGGCCATCGCGTCATTTGAAACGTTGACTTTGTACGAGTAGGATGTATCGCTTCACTAGTGCTGAGAGTGCAGATATGCACCTAACCTATGGGGCAGCGAAGGGCCGCTATACGATTGTATCGTGAACTGTTCCCCAACAGACGGTGACCAATCATCAAACGTTTGCACTTTTCCACCAGAGATTGTGTGAAACTAAATCATTCGACGAAAACAGACACCTGACTGTCATTTTGTAAATATAGGGCTAATAAACATGTTACTTTAGTGTACCTTCTAGAACAGTGTTTCCCAACCTTTTTTGTGCTGTGCCCCACCTAAAGTATCTAAAGTATACAATGCCCCACCAAATTAGGTATAATTTTCACAAAAAAAAAAAAAAAAAAAAAAAAAAAAAAAATTTTTTTTTTTTTCACAACAAAAAAAAAAAAAAAAAAAAACATATTGCTCCATTTTCGAATTGCCCCCCTCAACAATCAAATTGCCCCCCTGTGGGGCGTGCGCCCCACATTGGGAAACAGGATTCTAGAACATTCAGATGGCGTTTGCGGACATACGTTCCACTATGAATAAGGTTTGTTTTGTATTCCTGACCTACCTTTAAAGTTTGTACAGGGAATTTTGAATCACCCTGTATAGAGAACATAGCGATAAAATCAGCGTTGTTTTTCACTGCGTTCATGGTCAGATTTGATATAATTAAACTCCATCAATATATTCTTTCAGTTTCGCGGATATTTGGAAAAGACAACAGTCTTCCCAATTACGGATCATGTGAGTCACAGCATTGTAGGGCGTTGTGAAACGTCACTTACAATAGTCCACTCTAGTTCCTTTAGTTGTCATTCAAACCATCTTCTAGTTCTTGTTTCAACAAGAAAATGTTGCCGAAGTTTGTTATAAATGACATAAAAGAGAAAAAAAAAATTTACTCAAATCATTATTAAAAAAAAAAAATTTAATTTTTTGTTTGTGTGTATTTATTGTTATTTAAAAAAGTCATTATTATTATTATTATTATTATTATTATTAAAGAACTGTTGCTTTCTTTGATTCGTTTAATTACAGCTTGTATTAGCTAATACTTTGTTAATTAGAATGAAGTGAATTCATCTAAAAGCCACAGTGCAGGTTTCTAATATATAATGTTATTATTTTTTTTTAATAATAAATATACATCGTAGAAAAGAGACTGAAGAATTCTATTATGGAACAAATGTAGTTTTATAATTAACAAAAAATGAAACTTAGTGAATAATAATTTAAAGACAGAAATTTTGAAAAGATTAACAAAAACAAGATTAGTTTCGTTGGTAATACTCCCAGAAACCTTCGCGATTCACTAAATAAAATTCTTCACTTGTTTTTGTAATAACTCATTGCTTGTTTTTCTAAAGCAGCTGTGGAATGAAAATAATTCATCAATTCAATGAGAAGAAACTTTTCTATTTCCTTCGTTATTCTTTCAATAGTTGTTTTTTTTTATTTTTTGATTTGTTTTTTGGGTCGGGATTGAACCTTGGTCCATTTAAGAAAGGATTCGAGTTAAATATTTGCAAAGAAAGGATCTACTTAATTATTCTAAGAAAAAAAAATGTAGAATGAATATAATTAGGAACAGTTAATGAATTTATTGCTTAGTTGTTAATTAGGCACGGACGAGGAGCCTTCATTAACTCGAAGAGACAAGCACTTTATTAATTTGTAAAATATTAATTGTGGCTCTGTAGTGTTTATTTTAAGGACTAATTGTGTCCCGTGACAGGTTCATTAGCAGAAAACTGTGAATGAACCGCTGTTCTATGTCGACAGAACGGGCATTGTTTATCGGGGGCCTGTCGCTCATTTTGCCGTCAGGTGAAACGAAGCGTACGCCGCGAGGGACTCATTCCTTCGCCGGGGGATTCAGGGACAGGCGGGCCCCGATCTTCCCATGAGGGACGCTTCCGTGAACAGTTCACTTCCCAAGTCTCCCTCGCGGCTCTTGCGCGACCAAGAGTGAGAGCGCAAAGATGCTAGGACTATCACGTGGACGAATTCCACGCGGAAGGGAGAGGGATGGAGGGGGGCAGGGGGTCGGCATCGGTTTAAAGGTGAAGGGCAGTGGCGGGCGCGAAAGACACACATTGCTGCGGACTCCATACGCCGAGGCACGAACCGCCGACCACCCCTACCAAAGCTCACATTGCACGAGGATTCTCACGCTGCTCTGAGATCAACGCCCACGCGACGAGGCCTCCACGTGAGCGATGCCCATCTCGGATTGCGCGAGATTTTAATCGAATGGCAGCAGCTCCAGTGACCAGTCGCTGTGTCTTGGCGACTAACAGATAACAGAAGATAAGGTCGGTTGTTTGTGTCACTGTATTTTGCTGCACTGATCTCTGAATGCCGCATCTCCGTAGCGTGCAGCGATGATCCGTATCGGCGGAGCCGTCTTGCTCCTTCTGACGGGGCTTTTGCTTGCCCTGGCGGGAGCAAGCAGTGCTGTGCGACCCTCCATCGGGCCCAAGTCCAAAGTAGAGGTTCTAGGGGAGGTGTTGAAACGGCACGTGGCGGCACTGCGCCGGGCCGCCAACAAACAGGTGGAATTGGTCTTCCTGGTCGACTCGTCGGCGAGTGTTGGCGCCACCAACTTTTTCAACGAGTTAAAATTCGTCAAGAAACTGTTGGCTGACTTCACAGTCGCCTTCAACCAAACCCGCGTGGCGGTAATTACTTTCTCGTCTAAGACGAGGGTGATACGGCACATCGATCACCTCAGTCGGGCCTCGCCGTCTAACCATAAGTGCGCCCTGCAGCAAGAAGAACTACCCAAAATCAAATACACCGGAGGAGGAACCTACACGCTGGGGGCACTGCTCGAGGCTCAGGTAAATAGCGATTCCGACTCTTCTAATATTTTCTAATAACACACACAGATCATTGCTTCTGTACTGGATAATGTATTTTAACCTACATAGCAAGAGCTTTTGTAAACTAATGTTAAGATGATGGAAGCTTAGAAATAGCTTTTATCAGATATATTATATTATATTATACTATATTATATTGTATTATATTATATTATATATTTGTTCATTCAAAAATAGCTTTTAGTGAATGGTAAACAATATAGAATTCAATTGAAGCAATATTTAATTTGAAATTGTTTAAGTTATTAAAAATTTGTATCTCAGAATTGTATTTTTCTAATTAAATGAGATTTTTATTTGTTAAGACTGAATGGCAAGTGGTAATTTTGTATTTTAGTGTTTTCTATTTGGAAACTCAAACAATTATGAAATGTTAAAATACTTCCATTTTATTTTGTTTTTTAATGTTTCACATTTAAACATTGAATGAATATAAATAACAATAATGAAATGAGATTTATGAAATACATTTGGAAGCTTATTTGTTAAATATCCTGCTTTAAAATAACATGATCAGCTACAGTGATTGAGATTTTTAGGTAGTAAATTACAGGATTGATTTGAAAGGTTTAAAAGTAAAAAAAAAAAAACATAGGTAAGTAAATAGTATTGTAAGATTCAATCATCAAAGTTCCAGTAAAATTGAGAAAACGTCGGAACTTGATTGACTTTTCTAAAGACAAATCAACTTTAAGTGAACAAATTAAAGACCTTTGAGATCAGTGTAAACACAATGTAATTGGTCTGTACATTGAACTGCGATGACATTTCATTGCCAACCCAAGGGACCTCATGAAAAGTATAAAGAAAAGAAAACACAAACGAGTTTTCACAAGATTTGCAAAAACCTTCCTGATTTGATCTCAATTAAAAGAAAGAACTACATAAAAAAGTATTTGGGAAGATGATCTTTTATTTATAGTTTAAATAGTTGAATGACAGAACTCTTACAAACGAACTACTTATATTAAAGTATTTTCTCATCCTTTAATGGCTAAGAACTCATTTACAGATTGTTTCTACGTTAATTCAAAATTAACTTCTTTGACACTGCTATTCATTTGTGTTAACTATTAATGTATCTTGCAGTTTGATTTTTTTCAATTTTGTAATGAGAAATCCTAGATTATAGAATGATTTCAGATTTATAAATAGCAGTTCTTGTGTTTTGTCTTTGGAGCTGTTCTTAATGTTTTTATTTAAGATTCCTGTCCATGTGGCCGATTGCAGACTTACGACGAATAATACTATAATAGTAAATTCTAATACGAACTTATTGGATCTTCTAATACTTTTCACCCTGTAAGGTACGATGCTTATCAGGCATCAATGATTTAATTCAAATTTTTACTGAAAATTTAGAACACTTTTCTACTTAGTGTCATATGATGTAGGCTACCAACGTCAAATAAGATAGTAAATAAAAATCCTTCCTCCGAAAACTATTCGAAAAGAATAACTAGTTGTGTACTGGGGGGGGGGGGGATACCCCTCCACACACCTTCAAAATCACGAACTGACCCTCAGCCTCCCACCACCGCCAATAGCTAATATTATCTTAAAAACGCTACAAACCAACGAGAGCGTAGTGCAACCAAATAGTAATGCTTAGTCAAAAAATAAATTATTATTGTTTCAAAAAGAATTTGGACAGATTTCTATCGGAAACCTCACTCTATTTATAAGATAATGTTATCTTAACACGTTTGGAATTACGAGATGGTTTTCAACAACCGATATATGTCCGAAGTCTGTATTGATGAATGTTTTAGGAAATAATTTATTTCTATTGTCTCTTTTGTTGTAAAGAAAAAAAAAATTTTCTTTCTAAATATTTACGATAGTTTTAGAAAATACTGAAGATAGATATAATGTTTGGTAAAGTGTCTTTTGGTGTGTAATCTATAATCGTGAAGCTTCTCTTCCCATTTGGTCCTAATGATACGACTTACAATAAATAATTAATTAAATAAATAAAAAAATAAATAAATACTCAAAACAATTAATTTTCAGAACCATATTCTTTAACCTCAGCAATTTGGCGAATGATTTTCGATAAAATTAAAAGAAAATGAGAAACCACTTAAGAAAAGTTTGTGGGTGGGGAAAATGTTTGAGAAGTTTCATAAACTGCTGTTATAATTGAATGTTGAGATTAATATCATTGATAAACTTGGAAAACATCCAAAGGAGTTCTATTCATCTACCATTAAATGAACCTGAATATTTGGGAAGCGATTTTCTTCTCTAATAATAGAGACTATTAGAATTCGATTCAAAGCAAATGAATCAATGTAATGTCATCTCTCGGAAGATAACCCTCAGTATGTTAAGTTAATGTTTTAATCATGCAAATGCCTGAATCTCTAAACGTAGGGTGAAATAAATTGGAAGAAGTTCGCTTGTATTGCAAATAGCTGTAGTTCAATGTAGTCATTTATGCTAATGCATAGTTAATTACTCAAATATAAGAATAAGCAATTTAGTTTATTTATTTTATTAATTCTTTGAGGTTAAACTCGTTTCTATTAATGAACTATTTGAAAACTGAGACTTATGTGACTGTATTTTTATTGCCTGTTAGGATTTGATATCACATTGAAATACTTCAGGCGATTCTTTAGCTAAAACTAAAACTGCAATCTTACTCACAATTCACTTAATTCTAAATAAATTTTAACGGTTTTAATTTCTTAACATTAATTCAGAAAAACAGTCCTTAGTGTAGAAAAAAATATGAAAAACAAAATTGGATTAATTTCTTTAATAATTTTAAAGACCATAATAAAGTGAATCATATAAAATGACCAAGTTATTTATTTGCAACTACTTAAGTGCAGTTTTCTATATCTCTTCTTGCTTTTTAGTTCTTATCTTTCGAAATGGAAGCTGTCTTTTCTCTTGAGGATTGTATTTCCTGTCGGAAGGAATATCTGATCGAACTTTAGACATTTTGATGTGATTTTATTTGATGGTTTCTTTTTTCTTCATTTTGTTTTGAAATAGCTTGGTTTAACTAGATTGGTTTCCAATATGGCTTTATTGGGAATGTTTGTTTAAAATTTTTGGAAAAGTTATAGAAATTCAGTAAAGAAAACATAGTTATTCAGTTTTGTATTTAAATTGGCAATAAAAGAAGACAAGTGAAATGTGCTGATATCAACTCAATTCGCATGATATCATCTAATAAATTTTAAAACAACACCCCAAATCAAGTGGGAATCAAGACATTGACCGAAAGAAGAAAGCAGGAATAGTCCAATGGACTCCATTGAAAATGTCTTCCTATTGGATGTGAATTTAATTCGGAAAAAATTCAGAAACTTCACGAAGAAGATGCCAGATTTATTAACTGTGTCCCTTTTATAAACTTCTTCTTCCACTAATGTGGGTCCAATGGTTCCACCAGAGGCACTGGGCTGAGGACTGGAGAAGTCAGGTTCAATCCCAACGAAGGTCGGGGATTTTTCTAATTCTCTGGAAGAGTCGGAGGATTCACCTACTAAAATGGATACCATATGCACATGGTAAAGGTGGTTGTACATCACGCAATCTAACGATCATTGAAACGTCTAAACCCCACGAGCCACGAAGATTCATCTACGAAACTCCAACTTGTCTCTCTTAATTATAATACGACGATAAGAATGCAAAGGTTGAAATCTGATAGTCAAGTATATATCGAAAATTTATACTTGGAGTGATAAGAAAACGAAGGGTATTTGATTGTCAGATCTAAGTGAAAGCTTTGTTATAAATCACTAAACTTTAAAAAAAAAGTAAGAATTTATATATTTTAATTTAAGAATTGGGTGAATTCCTTCTTCACATATACTCAACACTAGTACTACTGACGAAAGCATCTGATTTTGTAAAAGCACCTTTTCGCTTTAGCTACTCAATTGTTATTTTTTTTTCTCGAATATTCTCATTGTTACTACAGAGACTCAATACTAGAAGAAAAATGAATACAAACAGATGTTCAGGAAGTTACTTTGAAAGAGTGTCTCTGCCTCCAGCGCGGCTTCGTCTATCACGAAGCCAAACCAACATCCAGTACAGGACAATGGCCGTTAAGCTTACAGTTGCAAAGTGTAGAGGAGAAACATGGTAATCTGATAATAGGATGAAATTTGATGACAAGTAATTTAATAGCCTCAATGATGTTGATTACCTAGAAAACATATTTGTAATGGACTCAATTGAAAGCTTTAATATAATGTTTCACAAAGTTAAAATGAAACCTTAAAATTTTTAAATAAACTCCAAGTAATTTATCAAATAAACAAAATAATAAACGGATATTTAGTAAGTTGTTTACCAAACTAATGGCTTGTCGTAGTGTTTTACTTTTTTTTTTTTTTTAGAACCAAGAATGAAATATTGCTTCCAGCAGCTGCAACTTCCACTATCATATTTCATGAAACAATAAAACAACTTCACTTTTTTAATATCTATTTCCTTTACATTATTAAAAACTCTTTTCAACTCATTACCAACGAATTAATGAAATCGTAGTATTCATTTAATATTTTTTGTACAAATACGCATTTTCATGTACTCTTACTTGTATACTTAAAGAGATGTGAATTGAAATCTTAATAAATAAATAAAGAAAGAAAGAAAGAAATAAGGACCAATGTAACTTTAATATATGAAATACACTCGGCTATTTAGATAAATGTGTATATATATATACAAATTACTAATGTAAATAATGATAAGTTGTTATTTACGTTGTAAATGATTTGGAAGTATGTGCTAAATAAAATAAAATTTAAAACTGTTTTATAAGGTACTTTTATAAGATTAATAAATACAGTAAAACCCCGTTATTACGCTCGTCAAGGGACCATGACCTACAAGCGTAATAAGCGGGATAGCGCTATAGACGGGAAATGATTTATGAGATGGGGAAACATTTAGATACCATTTTACAGGAAAGATACTTGATTCTGCAATAGATTACTGCAAATATGAGCTTATTTCCTATTGAAAAAATCTCTAATTGCGGTTAGCCGTGTGGGTGTGCTACTGTTATGAATTATGACATTTTCAATGGTTTCAAGTAACTATTAACATGAATTGATACACCACTAGGAGCAACACTAATACATTTTTCGGAGCAGATTTAGTGCACTGCCCGCTATTTCACGCGCCTTTTCTTGAATGATTGGGCCACTTAATGGCACTGATGAATCCATTCAATTAGAATTTCCTCGGCATCTTCATATTTTTCACACTTAACTTTTTTACGTTTGCAACCACCCTTCGCTGCATTGGTAATTCCATTCTTATTTTTTAATATTGTTCTCAGACTGGATGAGGGAATTCCTAGAGATTCTGCGAAATCCTTCTGACTTAGTGTAGAATTCTCGTCGTACTTACAGAGAATTTGCAATTTTTCACTTATAGAAAGGGATTTCGGCTTCGAAATTTTGCACTAACTTCCTGTATCACAGACCTGCACTTCAAAGAGTTCAAAGAATCCCTATCAGGGAAAGAAAAGAATCTTTACAATGTTACTTTTCTTTTCGATACAAAATTTCCGATTTAAAAAAAGCGCTACAGGCGGGATTTGAAGCGTTATAAGAGGGTAAAAGTATACAGAGTTACATAGAAAATTGCAGGGACCGTATGAAAGGAGCGTAAAGAACGGGATAGTGCTATAAGCGGGAGCGTAATAACGGGGTTTTACTGTATTTAAATTACTTATCAAAAGTTAATATAGGCTGGACAGCTTTTACGAACTCTCAGGAGTTAATTCATTAGTCTATGATGTTATTTATGTTTATTGTTGTTATTAAACAGATCTAATTTATTTAGCATAACAAGTTTATCTCAAAAATATCCTTTTTTTATTTGATTTGATTTTTGTTTTTGTTTTTTAAATATTTAATTTAGATATAACGACTTTGCATATATTGCAATATGGCTTTGCATATATTGTGGACCTTTATTATAAGATTTTACGGAGTTTTATTATAAAATATGTATATTGATAATTTCATCATTGATTTTTTTTTTGTCTTTTTTTTTTTTATTACTTAGATACGAAATGCAGTTTGAAAATTTAGTTAGAAATTAAATAGCTTTGAAAATACACTTAATTTATTGTTGACTGAAAAACGAACAAAACTGTTTCAATAACAATAAATTTTAAAATGAATCACAGTTAAAATTCTTTTAATTCATTTAATCTCGAACCTTCCAATATATAAACAGTTCAGTAGTGGCTACAGTTAGGTCAAAACAGAATTTTAATTGGGTCAGTTTCAAGATTCCTTCCTCGGCAACAATACTCATTTCTTATATTATAATTCCTTTGACATTTTTTCTCGTAGACTGCGTGATATATCTTCAAAATAAATACAGTCGGACCTCTATTTAACGAACCTCTATTTTGCGAATTTCTCTATTTTGCGAACTTTTCTTTGGAACCAAGAACATTTTGCTAATTTCTTCGTAAAATAACCTCCAAATAGCGAAGTGCATTTTCTATTTAACGAACTTTTTCGTGGTATCTATTTTTTTTTTTTTCTCCTTGAAATGTTTTTATTATCAACATTCCCTTAGAGGAAATGAAAGAAATTTGGATACAGCTGAGGGAAAAAGAAGAAATTAACAATGATGTGCTGATTGATGATTATCTTTCACTTGATTTTGAAGTTGAGACCTCGGAAACACTAACTGAATCGGATATTTTGGACAGTGTGAAAAATAAAAACAATACAGCTAAGAATTGCGATGAAGATGATGAAAATGGAAATGATCATGATGCAGAAATAAAAAAAACCTTCGTAAGATGAAATGCAAAAATCCTTTGAAACAATCCGACGCGGATTACAATTTGAAGAAAAATTTATGAAGGGGTTTTTGGTGCATTGCAAAGATGCGAGACGTACTATGAGCGAAAACACTTTTTCAAAAAAAAAACCCTCAAAATTAACAGACATTTATTAGTAAAATTTAAGTACGCATGTGGTAATGTATACTTTCTGTTATTAAAATTATTACTTTTTTTAATAATATTTATTGTTTATGTATTTCAAATCTGTTTTATGTAGTTTAAAGTCATTTTAAAAGGTGAATCTCTATTTAACGAATTTTCCATATAACGAAGTTTTTTTCGGGATTTAGCGACTTCGTTAAATAGAGGTCCGACTGTAATAGACTCTTAAAATCCTTCTGATATGATCAGATCTTACGAAAACGCAGCTGAAGAAGAGGAAAAAAATCATTTTATAATAACTTGTAATAACCTTATCAAGATCATCTTTTATATTTTATTATTCCAAAACTTATATCCTCAATTTTCATTACCTAAAAACTTAGTTGACATTTGACACCTTTCAGGCAATTCAATTTCAATCCAGCCTTATTTCAAGTACACGCTAACAAGTTGTTCGCAAGTAAAGAAAATTTATTATGTTCTAAATTGAATTAATTCAAATCATCATCATCTTGTGAAGTGATTAACTAATACCAGTTTAAAATTAAACTTTTATTACATAATTTATTAAAAATCAGATTTCAATGGATTAAATTTTGTTATTTATTATTGTAACCATTATGTTTAAGGAAAAATTAAAATTGTATGGAAACATTTAGAAAGTAACAATATTTTGTAATGTTTATTGTCCTTCCTTCATTTTGTTTAACCATATATAGCCTACATTTTAGTTCTAAATAATCTTTTTTATTTTGCTGTGATTTTTATACTCTTATTTTTTAGTAATTTAATAATTAATTGCTTTATTTACATATTATGGTAAAGTATCTCTTCCAACAATGTGCATTAAGAAATAAATGGATCAGATAAAGCGGAAAGCTAATTAAGATATTTTTTTTCTTTTATAACAATATAATATAATTTGTCTTTTTAAAAAAATAGGTTAAAATGGTTATTCCAAGTAAAGAGACTATTTATAAGCTTTTCTAGTCCTAATACTATAGTTATTATTTGCGTTATAGTGAATAAGTGTTATTACTCAATAATTACTATTATTCAAATTAATATCATCAATATATATGTCAATATTGATTGTATGACCAAATGGAATTATTAAAGTTTTGAATTTCATCATCGTCACTATCTTTTAGTTGCTTAGAATTTATGAATGTTAATTTCCTGTATAAAGA
>JAFIDM010009631.1:9669518-9724749 GCA_023159025.1 Thereuonema tuberculata
AGTTCAATGGTAATTTCTTGAAATTTATCTGAAATTGCTTTAATTGTGGAATTGTTTTCGGCTTAAGATTGTAAACTTGATGTTTTAATATACCCCACAAAAAAAAGTCCGATGGTGTTAGGTCGGGTGATCGTGGTGGCCTTTCAATTGGTCCTCTTCTTCCTATCCATATACCTTCAAAATTTAAATTTAACCTTTCCCTAATATGTATCCCATAATGAGGAGGTGCGCCATCCTGTTGAAAGTAAATATCGTTTTGATGTTCAACTCTTGGCCAAAATTCTGTTTGTAGCATATGCAAATAATTATCTTGATTCACAGTCAAAGAATATCGGCTCTATCAATCCCATGCAAGAAATGGCAGCCCAAACTGTTACTCCTGTTAAATTAATATCTTTTGCAAGATGGCATGAGGATTCTCATTGCTCCAATACACATAATTATGACGATTGATATGTCCATTTAACTTAAAGGTTGCTTCATCTGACCACCATATCTTTTCAGGAAATGTTACATTTTCAGTAACTTTAGTCATAAAGATTTCACAAAATTGCAATCGTCTATCTTGATCTCCATCATGCAAACTTTCAGATTTAGAAATTAATTAACGTAAACATTAATTAATTGATTACTTACTAAATTTAAGAATTGGAGATTTAGAAATTAATTAATTAAAGACAATAAGCTTTAATTTTGTTCCACTTACAAAAAGGGCGTTACTTATGCCGCACCCTGTATATTGCGTTTTTGTTTTCTAAATTGTTTCTAAATTTTGCCGCTGAAGACGTGGAGATAATTGGATTATATCTCCATAGAAACAGTTTTTTGGTATTAGCGTTTTCAAATCCCAAATCGCTGTCCGGCTATATATATATTAAAGAGGTAGGACTTTCAAAAAAGTATTTTTGAGATTCTGTGTTTTGTTTACATACCTGTCTGGGTGAAGTACTTGCATTGGCAAACAAACTCGGTCCGTTGCCGATAGGTGGCAACACTGACCACTTATTATCAATACCGGAAGCAGCCGTGATGGAAGGTGCCGAGTTCACCACACTCTGCAAAATACAGTGCAATTTTAATTATATTACAACTTCTAATATGCATTTTCAAATTTTAAAGTATTAGGGAAGAAATCTTAAACTGGGTTAATTTATAGGTATAAATTCGGAAAAAAGTAATGAAAAAAAGCCTTTTAAGCAATTAAAAATTTTCTTCTTATCATTATTATTTAGACCAGGGGTCTCCAAACCTTTGAGCCCAAGGGCCGCATTAACTATCAAACAGCAGTTCGGGGGCCGACTACACACACGAGGTCCAAATAAAAAAGAATCAAAAACATGGATGTTGTTTTTAAATATTTATTTAATATTATTTTATTCAGTTATTATTTAATAACTCATTGATACACTACACATGAACACCTGTATTAGTGGGAATCACTAGGATTTGCAGGATACACGTATATTTCCGTATTTTTTTCCGTAGACAAAAAAGTCTCCAAGGGCCGGATGAGAGGGCCTCGCGGGCCGTAGTTTGGAGACCCCTGATTTAGACGATCGAGTCTCGTCATTCCTAACCAGATCACATTTTGAGAACCATTTTATTCAAAATCTACAGTAGCTGGAAATATAAAGGTTTGCATGTCTATGTAGAAATCCATATAGAAATGCACAATCATATTTTCAACGCTTAAAACTGTAAATTTTATTAGAATGATTTGTTTTTAAAAACTTGGAAAAAGCCATAACAAAAGTTCTTAAATCGAAACAATAATTTATAATATCTAATAATCCTACAGCGTCGTAGCATTAGTCACTTTTAAATACCTTCAATCTTAATGTTTATTATGCAAATTTTCGGAAGTGATTTTAACAGTGCGGGAATCTATCTAAAGCCCGTATTTTTGCTAGTTATTAGTATTAATATTTATGTAAGAAGGTTTAACGTGCATTAAATATAATTATATAAAAAAACAAAAACAAAAAACGGAAAAATGATAGAAATGCACAATTCTAGTATTAATATTAGTATGTTTGACAAAGCGTGGACGATGATGGAATGTTTTTTTTTAATTTTTTTTTTATAAATTCATTCGAATTCTATTCCATTCTATTGCTTTATCTACTTTAAAATAGAAAAGTCAAATTGCATTGCTTGAAACAATGAATTATCACATAAACAATTGCTTTTCCTCATCTAGCCTTTGGGTGAAAGAAAATCTCAGAAACAAATCGTACACAACTAACCATTGACTCCCGTCCGTCACCGAACAATAGTGAAATTCTATTAAGATAATTCCCAAACTGAAGCATTGCAATTTGTGTGGTGAATAGAATAATTTTATTCAGATAAAAAAATGGAGAAATAGGAAAATGAAAGGCTAAAATGACGCAGGGAAATTACGGAAGTCAGCGTAAATCGTTGTAACTTAATGTTAAGTTCAGGTGAAATTTTAATAATTAAATTTGGAGTTGACCCAAATTGTTAGATCATGATAATGTAAGATCCTAGAATCCGAATGAGAGCTAAACTGTTTAGAAATCTGAGGTCAGATGAGTTATCAACTGTGTGTTTTGGATATTTTTTCTTTGTTGCTTCATCTTTATGTTGAACTGTCGATACACAAATGTAATCGAACTATGAAGAATATGGTTTACTGCTGCCAACCACTACTCACTTGTCAGTGCCAATAAGTTTTCTCACCCAGATGGCGTAACCGGAAATGCGCAAATGGGGCCATGTGTGCCGACGCTAAAGGAGTCCCTCTGCCCACCGCCCCTCTCATTCTCATGAGAACCATCAATACAAAAACACCCATTTGCCAAATTGCTCTGCTGACTAGCATCGTCAGTGCATCTTAAAGGTGGAGGAAGTGAAAAGTTGTTTTCTTACAAGTTTTATTGTATAACAATAAAAGTATATAATCTAAATATATTATTAACAGCAAAAATTATGTCTTTTCATAATTTTCCCTTTTGAAACTATTCCATCATCAAATCATAATTTTCCTTTTTGAAACTATTCCATCATCAAATCTAATAAGATAACAAGCTGCCTTGCTTTGACCAAACAAATAAAAAAAAAATTATTCGTACAGATTTCTTTTGTAAAAGCCAGAGGCAATAGTTCGATATTTTCTTTTAGCAGTTAAATTAGTTTCATGTCATTCTATTTAAGAGTTTCGACTGTTCTTTTCCTCTTCGGCTGGAGTATGTTCCTTTTTGTCATCTCAGACATGAAAAATAGAGCATTTATGTTTTCTCCGTGTTTTGAATCCAAGCCCTAAGATTTTAGAATAATTATAAGTTCGATTAATGTCTGTATTTTCATTACAAGCAAGAATTTAATTTTATCTAGAGAAATAAATAAGTGATTCATGTTTTCATCAAAACATAAGATAATTTTTACATTTTTTTTTAAGTTTAAATATAAGCACATTCTTGTTTAGTTCACTGAAAACGATGTTTGCAATGATGTAGATAGAATTGAGAGTATTTCAATAACCATTAGATAATATTAGGGAGTTTGGAATGGGAGAAGTTGTGGTGGTCGTTCAATCAAAAAAAAAAAAAGTCTTTCCACGATATAGGGGTTTACAAATAAAATTGAACTTTGAAACCAAATAAAAAATCCCAAATCCAAGATTTTTTTTCTATTTTCGGATACAACAGATGGGAGAGAAGTTTCCAACCGCTCCCCAATCGATACCCCAATGATTAGGGATGCCAGTAAGTGAGCAGGGTCTGTTTATTCATATAATGCATGCAATTCATATAATTATTACATGGAATTAAGCTTAAAGAAGGAACTAAAAATTTCCTGCCATCAAAATTCTCTTGTTTTAATCATCAAAATAATTGAAGATAACCCTAATGACGTTATTTGCTATTGATATTTCTTCACATATAACATTTAATGAATTTGTAGAGATGGATTTTAACCCTTTGTTGAAGGCCAAAACGCTTTGTAGAAAGATCTGATGTCAAAATCTTATATAAAGATTTATATAAACAGAATAAAATTATTATTGAAATTGCATAAATATTTTCCATTAAAGAAAGGGAACTTTTGAATAAAAATAAAAGGAACAAATTTAGCGGAAATGTTTTATATTCATATGCGCATGCTACATTGTCTATTGGGATCAAAGAAATTTATAACAGAAGATCCATTTGCTAAGCTCAAATATCAACATTCAAGAATTCAGTTGATTGTAGATCAAGTGCAACATAAAAAATGATAGGCATTGGATTGAAAACTTTAAATATCTAAGAACTCAAAAAAGAAAAATTCCCTCATTGCGATAGAAAAGGCAGCAGCTTTGAATTATCTCTAATTCTCCTTCTCCTCCAATAGGCATAATTTATGCTTAAGAACTTAAACAACTACCAATAATTTCTCTTAATAATGAAGTGAATTGAATGACATTCCCTATAATTTACTGACTATTAAAATAAAAAAAGGAAAAATATATTAAACTAAAATAATATTTTCTCAAAATTATATCGTAATTTGCTCTAAGGCTGAAAATACAAGTGAAAAGAGATTTTCCCATAAATCCAATGGTCAAATTGAATAGTCAAACGAAAAGAAAGATTTATTGATATTTACGAAGAATTTATAAAAGATATGAACTTGTTCAATATTTCCCGCACTAAGTGCAATTTTAGTGACTATTCACGACCTCCACCATGTGATAATTAGGGGTCATTGCAGTTTAAATACTAATTCATGAATAACAGAATTGGCAAAATAACAAAAATACGATCGAATTTGAGTGATTGATGCAAAATATTGGGTCTAGGAGCAAATAACGCAAATCGGGAACGTCTACATGTTCTAACGACTTTATTTTGAAATTAAATTTATAGCAATTATTTCTACATTATACTATTAAAAAGTAAATTTTTTTTTTCCTTTTTCATCTGTTTAATACAAATGAGAAATGATACAAATGAATACATAAATAATTTTAAAAAGAAGTTATCTAATAGATTAGGTTCAAGATTACAATACAACATTTATTATAAACTGTATTTTAGTTTAAGGGACATTTAAAAAAAATACTTATTTTTTTTTATTATTATTATTCTAAACGTTAAACCTTAGTTATTGAAAAAGAGCTGCAAGAGCGACAGAAACGAACAAGGAGGCCTAAGTTTAATTCATTCTTTAAATTTATCATTGCTTCAGTTGTTAGGAATAATTAACTCTTAGATGTTATTTCAAATTGTATTTTTAAAAAAGATTGGAAATATGGACATTCTACAACACAACCACACACAGCGCTTGGTTTTTCAGTCTGATGATGGCCTCCGAAATGGAGGTCGAAAACGAGTTCAAGCTCCTCAATTTTAATCTCATTTTTAGTTTTTTAAAGTTTTAATTCATGTATGTTCCTTGAAGGCTTTTTAACTTTTTAACTTATTAATTCGACACATATTAAATTTGTTATTTATGGACATTCTAGTTCATACGTGCAATTAAGGTAACACATCCATTTATTGCTATAATACATATAAACAGCTTCAAATATATACCAGAAAAAAATAATAGTTATTTGGCCAAAGAAATTAAACATGATATGTACTGATAATACACTATGAAAACGCATATTTGATAAAAAGATTGTCCATCACTGCATTAAAGTATATTTTATCCGAATTAATATTGGGGAATCCAGACCTGTAGGAAGAAATTGTAACAATAAAATCAAAATTGCCATTAAACTGTAAGTTTCTATGGTTTGATAATTTAGAATAAGGCCTACGGTTTGAACTACATACTGCTTATCGTAAATTAAAGGAACAACAAAAATTTATCTGTTGTGGATAGACGTGTGATGATATATTACAATGTGTTAACTAAGTGATACTACTCATTAGAAACTCAATTTATTAAATACGAAAATGATTACAAAGAAAACAAATCCACAGATATCTACAAAATAAACACTTAATGTGTTAAAGTTATGCCCGACAACTGTTCACTTTAACAGTTTCATTCAATGTCCATGCTTTAATTAAGGTCCTTTTAAAGGTCTTAATGAAGGTTCCTACTTTCGTAGTCTGTGTCATCTTAAATCTTTCGTCATTTCAGACCAAATGACAACAGATACTTTGTTTCTCATTCTAAGCAAAACAACTAAACCATCAGAGCAACTTTTATATATTTATTATTCATTATATCTATCACAGACCTAGGGAACCAAAGAGTGCTAAATGACGGCATTTTGTTTCTGTATATTTAGTCATTCAATTTTCTTGGCATCAACCAGACCAGTTCTTTGTACTTCTTGACTTTTGTAGGTTTCCAGGTGTTTCTTTAGTGATTCATATCAAACACGTTCTTCCTCGAAGTCTAGATTGTGGTAGAAGCCAAGCCTAGATTGAATCTTGATTTTTATAATTGTTCATTTTTCCAGAGGATCCTAGTCCTTACATCACTTGAAACAATTTCTCTTAAATCACTTAAGATAAAACAAAGATCACCTTCAAAGTCATGCAATGAGATCGTTCTTTATACTCTTATCAAAACTTTTATAATTACAATAATATCAAAGTTGAAATTCTATGCCAAAACATTCTATTTCTTGCTATTTTAAAGCCTTTCTTTCATATGTTGCAAACTGTGTTTCTGGTAGACTTCTGTGAGGGTTACCTGCGACTCTCCGCTTACGTCTTTACAAGTATGTTCCCTCAGCTATTTTGTAAAATGCTCAGAATTTGTATCATAAGTGCCTCACTTTATAAAATGGATTTCAAGAAAACTATTTGAATATTCTTAGAAATGTTCCTGTCAACATAAGTGATATTAGTTATCAATCCAATTTTTTGGTTAGGAAAAAGGTATGTAGGAAAATGGTTACTCCTTTAATTTTGATAGGCAGTATAAAACATTTAAGAGAAGGCAGTGGATGGAAAAAAGGCTTATGCTGCATTCAACTTCTGTCGAAAGAAGGACGGATGCGAAGATCAAAACTAATAAATTTAATACAATGCAAATCGAAATTTTATTTTGAAATTGACGGTAAGTACCATAGCTACATTTGGTTTCTTTAACATTTAAAGAATATAACTTTAATTTTATATTTCTTATCTCTGTTTTTCAACACTTAATTAATATTATATAATACAATGAAGAATTCTTTTAGTGTGATTGGTTTTGAATGAGTAAATGAATGAAGATTATAGGTTTGCTTTCTTTTAACTCTTGAAATATAACTTTCAATGGATTCTTCGTATCCAATTTTTCGTCCATTTTATTTTCGTTAACTCTAATACAAAGTTTCCGAAAGCATGAATTTGAATCTATTAAGTATGAAGTAACTGCGTTTTAAAAAGACAGCCGCTTAAGCTATAAAATTAATCTCAACAACAACTTTACAACAATTATGATCATAGGTGTTCTTTCATGTTTTTTTAAGTAATTTTCAATAAATTGAAAAAAATGAAGAAATTCTATAATATTTTTCACTTTAAAGATCCACAAATGATAGCTTAAAAATAAACTTACAAATGCAGATATCTTGAATCTTTGGTGCCTGTTTATTTCAATAATGAAAATCAATGAGATACTTACAGTAGCCTCATGATGTATTGGGAACTCAATCAATATGAAAAAGAATTCCCACATTAAATACTAATCTTTCAATGTGAGAGATTTAAGAAAACTAAAATTTTTATTTGAATTAACAAATTAAGTCAAGTTGTCATTTAAAAAACAAAGAACGGATTTATTTTCCAATTGATAGCAATCCATTTGTTTATATTGTGAATTCTTTATCTGTTTAATGCATCTGTTCTATTTATACGTAGTTGGTTTTAGCCACTCAGATTAGTCAGCTATAAAATCCTTAGATAAGAGTTTACATTTTTTTTTTTAAATTACTGATTGTCTGTTTTATTAGTTAGCAATTCCTATTATAATAATATAGTACACTTTAAAGATCCTTCATTTATATTGAACTGATGTTTTAATCTCAGCAAGTTCCTACGTTTAACAATTCATGTTTTTTTTTTTTTTTTTTAAATGAATTAATACATAAAAATAGCATCCTCATTTAAACCGTCACTTTAACTGTAGCTTTTCTTTATTTACTCAACAGATAGTTCGCGCATGCGCCTTTCTTCCAGCAGAGGTTCTACCCATTCCATTCATTACCTTCGAAGAAGAAACGAGATTGTTGAACAAATCATCGTCCAACAGCAGGAAGTTACATCGTTTGAAAACGAGGCTCTGGTTCGGGGGAGTGTTTTCCATAGGCCCTTCCCATTGTCTCCGCTACATTAGGACCTAGAATAAGCGTACAAAATTCATTACTCACTTGGAACGCAGGGTTGGCCAAAGGTCGAGACGGTCCTGGACCCGACCTCGTCAGTCTAGAAAATTCCAGGAACAAAAATAAAAGAAAGACTAATTAGAAATACTAGTTAGCAACAGCTGGTTTTAATTGACCAATACTTGCTTTTTTTTAATGCCAAATTAGATCCATTAGATTAACATTGTGTAAATGGTTTTACCGTTTTTAGTAAATTAAAGCTCAAGAAAAAAAAAGATAAGAGTCAAATATTTGATATTTTATACTATCTAAATTTTTAGTTTGGAATTGCTTTAGATATAGTACCTATAAAATAAAAATAACAATTACAAATACTATCAGTCTATAAAATCTGGAAGTCTGAGAGAACATGTAATTAATTACTATTTCATTGTTATTTCTAAGCTAATTCTATTTTAATGAAAACTTAAAAAAGATAAAAAAAAGAAGAAAAACCTTAAAATACGAAAAACTTAAAACTCAATAAAACATTAATTTCAAGATTTATTTAGTTACAAAAATAATAGTAATAATACTAATAATAACATTCTAGGAAATATATCTTCTACACTAATTAATCCATTACTACCACCAATTTCTTTGTAGTAAATAATTTAAAAACATAAAAATAAAAACAGTTGCACTTACTATCAAAAGAAGATTTCTGCAAACAGTTACTTTGCAGAATACTTTGATTGTAAAATGATTTAAATGACTTGAAAAGTTTTTAAAGAACAGATATATTATTCAGACTAAAACTGACTTAACTAATTTTTATCTACTAAAATTTCTAAATAAATCTTGATGAAGTCTTTTTTGACTTTTACAGCTCTAAATAAGTTAAAATTTCTAAGATGTACTTGTACCGAAGTGTTAACAAAAGCAATACTTTAGAATTAGAAAAAGCAAACAACCATTGTTTTCTAGGAGTGAAATTGCACTATTTGATACAAGTACATTTTATAAGTTTCAAATGGATGCAAATTGATTTCAATTATTCTGTGAAGAGCCTCCTGATGATCAACATGTCTGGACTGCTGGTCAGGAATCTCTGTTCGCCGCGGCCTCGGCTCGAAATCGGGGAAATTCTCTTCAGGGGTTTTCTTCGGTTCCTCTGCTATTTCTTTTCCTCCCCTTACTGACTTAGAGTTTTGGGGAACTGTTTTCCATTTACTGTATTCTCCAAATTCATATCAGTTATCCACTCTATCCTCAAAGGGTTGTGGACTTACCTTTCCATCCATAATACGAATAGGTTCTGTGAGTGCTTAGTTAACATCTGGATAAAGAGGGTGGGGGAGTCATTTACCAAGGTTACTATGCAAAAAATATATGTCTATATTGATATTTTAACTATACATATAGAGCTTTTAAGAAATTTTATAAAAATGCTCTACTCAAAAATATTATTTAGTAAATATAAATTATTATATAATTACTTGGTTAGTTTTTACCCACAATAATACTCCCATAGGTAATAATAATAATAATAATAACGTTCTTGCACACGTCTTTACACTTGGCAATATGTGCTTTGGTCCTTGACCTGCCATATGGTTTTTGCTGGGGAAACCCAAGGTTTGAAACATACGAACATAATAATAATAATAATAATAATAATAATAATAAGAATAATAATAATAAAAGCGTATTAGAGTCACCCTCATATAAACTATACTGGGACCGCCCCATTCACACAGACAAAACCATACATCACAACAGACCAGACATCACACTTGTTGATAAGGTCAACAAACAGACCTATCTAATTGATATTGCAGTGCCTATCAGCAAGAACATGCAGAAAACTCACGCAGACAAGATCAGTAAATACACTGATCTAGCACACGAGCTCCAGAAGCAGTGGAGGCAGGACCGAGTACGTGTTGTACCCATCGTTCTGTCTGCCACTGGTCTGGTGCCTCACACATTGCACCACAGTATCAGCACACTAGGACTTCACAAAAACACTTATGCACAACTGCAGAAGGCTGTGGTACTCAACACTACACGCATAGTTAGGAAATTTATGGACACAATTACACATCCCTAATCATTCTCGCACACGTCTTTACACTTGGCTGTATGTGCTTTGGTCCTTGACCCGCCATATTGTTTTTGCTGGGGAAACCCAAGGTTTGAAACATACAAACATAATAATAATAATAATAATAATAATAATAATAATAATAAAGCAGGCGACTACCGACTGGGAAACCACGCCAGCGCATCCGATGGTCACAGCAGATAAACCAACATCTCATGCGCGACTTCTACACCATTCCCCCATGCACACTTGCACAAATTAGGGAAGAAGTTGCTGAATCCATCCCCAGGACACCATATCCCACCCCATTAGAAGACACTACCTATGGCAAACACAGAAACAATCTCAATCCCGCAGTACAAATGCCCCAACAATACAACTACTGACATATTACAAGCCACACATGATCATTTCTTCACTGCACAAGCACAATACACAGGCACAAACCCAACACTCAGACGCCACTCCCCAAAGTACACACATCAAAACAACTCTCCATAGTCATACACCATCTCAACACACACACACACACACACTATCCCACAACATCTTGACAAAATCCAAAAACATTAGAAGACACACACACACCACTGTACTGCGCGGCAAAGGGAACCATTCGGGCACTTAAAATCAAACAATGCCACATACCTCCCACTGCACGGTCACAAGAAAACATACCCGTCACCTTGAGGGCCGCATCAGCGATCTTAGAGGAGACATTTCCAGCTCACACAATACTGTGCAGGAAACAAAACAAAGAAACTTATGTCCCAGGTTATGAAGATATTCAAGGATATAAATACTCGCTTATTTATTTTGTTCTCACACTAAAACCATCCTATCCAGGTTCAGGAACATCTCGACATACTAAAACAAAAACTGAGTGCACTTGCAAAAAGATTACAAAGATACAAACAGTGCACTCTCCGCAAACACCAAAACAACACTTTTCATAACAATGAGGAAAAAATTTTACAGATCCCTTACATCTCCCTCTACTACATCCAACATAAACACTCCCACCAGGAAGGCATTACATGAATACTGGTCATCTCTGTCGTCAAACCCTATCCCCCACAATGATGAAGCACCATGGATCACAGAGGAACAACAGCTCACTGAACACCTACCCTACCTACCATTCCATGATATTACTCTTGCAGACATACAGACAGCACTAAAACATGCACACAACTGGAAAGTCCTGATGCAGACGTCGTCCAGAACTTCACGTCCCTGCATGGGCAGCTAAGCTCACTTCCTCTTACGCTCACTGACATAATCCAACACCCAGACCGTAAGCTTCTTTTCCTCACACAGGGGGTCATATTCTTACAGAGCAAGAACACTGAAACAGCGCACCCTGTCCAATCACTTGCCTCCTCACACTTTACAAACTCCTCACCTCTTGCCTTGCACACACAATCTACACATACATTCAGACACATAACATCATTTCCGAATAGCAGAAGTGCTGTCGAGCAACTCCTTATTGACTCAGTAATCCTGCGGCAGGCGCGCGCAAAGAATAGGAACTTACATATCGCGTACATCGACTACAAGAAGGCATTTCATTCGGTCTCTCATTCCTGGCTTCTACACAGTCTTCGTCTCTTCAAAATACACCCCAAGATCATGGCATTCTTGGATGCTACGATGAAGAGCTGGAACACAACACTACACCTACGCACCTCCATTGCTATAGTCCCCATTCCAATATGGAAAGGTATTTTCCAGACAGATTCCTTGAGTCCTCTTTGGTTCTGCCTCGCCTTGAATCCATAGACTCACATGCTATACAACACAAAACACGGTTCTAGGCTTACCTCAGGCACTCTGACACCATACAAAATCACACACTTACATGGATAATATTAAATTCTACATCAGAAACAACGCACAACTTACTAATTTACTACAAGTACACAGGTCACCAAAGACATTGGGAATGAATTTGGAATCGACAAATGCCGCAAGCTACATATAGCACGCGGGAAGACTACGAATTTGGAGGATTTTGAACTGGACGATGGGTTGGCCATCTATCCCACCATGGAGATGCATACTAGTACCTGGGCTTCCAGCAAACACGCGTCATTGACAACGCAAACATCAAAAACGCACTCAAGAACAACATACCGCGCTCGCGTTCACAACATCCTCAAAACACAACGCCAGAATTAAAATTAAAGCCATTAACACTTTTGCCGTCCCCACACTAACATATTCGTTCGGCATAATTCCATGAACAAACACCGAACTCAAAGCACTACATTCACGAAACACAACATAAACCACCTCAAGTTCGCTACGGAAAGGATGACTCTTCCCCGCAAGGAGGGAGGCCGAGGATTTATTAACCTACACGAAAACCAAGTACACACGCTTAGGGAATACTTCCACCAAAAAGCACAACACTCCTCACTCCACTCAGCCATTGCCAAGGCGGACTCACAGCTCATCCCCATGGACCTCGAAAACCCTTATCCAACACTCGGCACCCCCGACACCCACACACAGCAGCTGCGTGAATCATGGGCTCGTAAGGAACTCCATGCAGATATCGCCACGAAATTAGCCAGCCTCATGTCGACATGGAAGCGGCGAACAGATGGCTGACGAGTGGTAAGCTGTTATGGGAGAACGAAGGGTTCATGATCGCGATACAGGACCAAGTCATCCCCACACGCAACTACAAGAAACACTTTCTACACGATGCAAACACGCAGGACGACGCATGCAAGAAATGCCACACTTGAGACGATCGACAACATAATATCAGGCTGTCCTCTTCTGTCCCAAACAGACTACCTCCACAATCAGGTAGCGTCGATCGTCCATCAACAGCTAGCACACCAACACTCGCTTATTAAGAACACGGTCACGTACTACAAGTACATATCACAAAGTGTATTAGAGTCATCCTCACATAAGCTGTACTGGGACCGCTCCCTTCACACCGACAAAACCATACATCACAACAGACCTGACATCACACTTGTTGATAAGGTCAGACCTATCTCATTGAAATTGCAGTGCCTATCAGCAAGAGCATGCAGAAAACTCAAACAGACAATATCAGTAAATACACCGACCTAGCACACGAGCTCCAGAAGCAGTGGAGGCAGGATCGAGTACGTGTTGTACCCATCGTCCTGGTCTGGTGCTTCACATTGCACACAGCCTCAACACACTAGGACTTCACAAAAACACTTATGCACAACTCCAGAAGGCTGTAATACTCAACACAACACGCATAGTTAGGAAATTTACCAACAAGTCGTTAAAGCATTTCTAGTTAACGAATCTTTATAAAACTATTAAAGAAAAAAAAAGTATTTAGTGAATGGCATTTAATGGTGACCAAATCATAACAAGTACTAGATTGTTCTCAATATTTTTCACAAAGTGAGGATTTTTTGAATTTCAAAACAGAATATTTCAATAATAGTTATTCCAGTAGATTTTACACAGTGGTTGATATATAACAAGTTTTCATTTTTAAGGAAGTCAGTTTTCTCCTTCAGTCCATATTTTGATCGGAAAACTTATTCACAACCTTAGGAAAAGGAAAAAAAATAATCAGAGAAAACCCCTCCAAAAGAATTGAAGATCTTTCTGCAATTTCCTAAATATAAGCTAAATTTCATTACTTCAGTTCTTCAGTTCTGCCTACATTCTCGGGAGAATTTACAACTGATTCGTTTTTAATGTTCTTCGAAACAAATACAGTTTCTTAGATGTTTCTTATAGATGTAAAAGATGTTTTTATTAAGAGATATTTTCTTGAAATGTCCCATGAAATCCTAAACACTTCAACTTACATATCAGATTATGGTCCTTCAAACACTTACATTCTTTCTTCATTTGTAAAAGTAATACTTATTTAACCAAGACAGAAAAGGCCAGACACACGTAAACATTTCAACACGCATTTAATCCATTTCAACACACGTAAATTATTCAATAATACTTATTTAAGTAACTAAACAAAATGGTATATTATAGTTTGAGTATATAAGTATATTTCAAACACAATAACCTAAGTATAGGAACTGGGAAATAGGTTGTAAGTTGGAAAGTCATTTATAAAAAAAAATTACACAGCGTCTGTTCATTTCTTTTCACCAAAATTTGTAAGTTATTTGAATATATGAATTCCCAAGTCAATTAAACATAGCTTCTGGGATGATTTTTGAATTGTCAGCAGGAAGGACTTCATGGGCGAAGTGGAATTTAGGTTTTTGCTTGTAAATAATATGTTTGAGGCAACGAAAGGCACAATAGAAAGCAATAAACTATCAACCCCTAATTTAGATTAGAAACATCTATTTTAAAATGAGGCCAAGACAATCGTTTTGCTTCGGGGAATCGACGTATTAGGACCATTTGTACTAGGTTCCGGGAGCCAATAATTGTCTTCCTCTGGAGAAAAGCCGTGACTAATCCTAACCCTCTAACTAACAAGGAACTGTTTCATTTATTGATTAGTCATTTATAGATAGAAAAAAAAAAGGAAATTAAAAAAGAAAAGAAGACGAAATCATTGTTTATTTCAATATTTCAGTAATTTATAAATTAAAGAATAGCAATTTACGGTTATTTTAAGCATTCTTTTTCTCATTTTTTTATATTATTATTTATTTGAACTATTTACTTAAAAATAAATATATTTTGAATAATAAGATTTCACGATCAAGTAAATAAAATGAATATATAAATTTATGGTAATAAATCGTCTAAAAAGGTTAGGTTATTTTTTTATGCAACTGACAACGAAATAGTCTGTTAACGTTAAGTGTTGATAATGAAGATAATTAGACTGTTTATAAAAATAAACCAACAAGCTCAAAATTACGCTCACGGGATCCAACTTTAAAATTAAGAAGTGAAAAAAATTATTCACTATTTCAACAGATTTTGATATGTCGGTCTGTTAGCACCGAAAAACATAAGACACGATCAAGTAGGAAATATTATCCATCAGAAACTAACAAAATTGAAATAAATTGATAAATAAATAAATAAATAAATAAATAAATAAATAAATAAATAAGAAATGAGATGTAAGGTGACACTGAGAAAAAAAATACATCGTTTTATTCTTGTCATTTTGTTCTATTTGAATAGGATTTTAAGTATTTTTCTATAGGTCGGTGATTAACCTCTACATTAAAGGGATTTTGTATCTTTATTTAGAGTTGTGACTGTATAATTTGAGATTCTTTTGACAAATAAAAGCTTAATATCCATTGTAATTTCTTTATTCTATACTAATTAATCAATGATGTAATCTATTTATTAAACAATAGAACATCGATGCAAAAACGCATCTCAAAGGAGAGGTCTGATATTGTTGGAAAAGTAAGAAAAGATTATTTTTCATGAAAATTCGAAAACGAAAGAGTTTAGTATAATTTTAAGAATATTTATCTTAGGAATAACATAATTAACAATAATAATTTTTACTTATTATTAATTATAAAATCCAGCAAAATCAATAGATCTTCTATTGCAGTCTCGTTCAGATAACACCTGAATTAACACTTGAGCTTTTTAAAGTCTGTTTAAATTACCGGTTTTCTTCGTTGTTGGTTTTTTTTTTTCCCATTGTCTTTTCCACGTAAATGCGAGGAGGAGTAGAAGGAATTTACTAATCGTAATTTTTAAAAAATGTTAGTTTGTGTGTTGCGTAGGAACTAGAAACATAACATTTTCAATATCCTGACTTAAATACCTGAATTGATTTAACTCCAAGTAGTTTCTTACAGAAAATTATGATACTTTTTTTTAAGCAATAAGTATGTGATCATGGAGTCCATTTGATAGTTCAAATCAACGGGAAATATAAAATTGATTATATTTAATGACTCTTAAGAAAAATTTAGGTATCTTTTTTATTGGCAGAAATTAGTTCAAATTAAAGTTCCATTATTTTTATAATAATATATTTTACTAAAAGAGGAAGAAATATCCCAATGAATTCTTTCTTACTGACAAAAATATTCAATCATAAACTGAATTGGCAATTTAAGTACTAAACAAATAGCGGTAGAATAGTTATGCCAAGGAAGTGTTGATATATTTATTGAATTCTTTTGTTATGAAAATCTATATTCAACATCATTTGCTAAAAAATAGCTTAGACACGGGTTTTATAATTCTCAATGCAAATTTCATTTTTACAGAAAAGTTGCTAATAAAATATAAGAACATTAATTTCTAGTGTCCTTTGGATCAGTTTTTAAATCTCTATCGAAAACTACATTTTCTCATCGTTCTATTAGTTTCTGTAAAGCTACGGGTCTATTAAAATTCAGTTCTTTCAGAGTGTAAATTTTTCCAAGTAAAACGTTTTGAAATTTATAAATGGATTTTAGAAATTTAATTGCCATACAAAAAAGACAAGTTTCTACGGAGTTTTACTCTTATATTCTTATGAAAAGAGCAAAAAACGAAGGCACAACGCAAATAACAAGAGAGGAAAGGATTCGCACCCTGAGTTGTCATCGGGAAGAGACTGGAACGGACCGTTTCGTCCTTTTCAGGACTCATCAGCCAGCCAGACTTCCCCGGTGACAGACTCAGAAGGTGCGTGAAGCCCGTAATCCCGGTTCTCGCTCCCGAGTATGGGACCGCCCCCCCTAACTTTGGCTGGCTGATGAGTCCTGAAAAGGACGAAACGGTCCGTCCCAGTCTCTTCCCGATGACAACTCAGGGTGCGAATCCTTTCCACTCTTATTTGCGTTGTGCCTTCGTTTTTGCTCTTTTCATTGAATCACCAGGCAAGTAAAATCTCTTTTTCTTATATTCTTGAAAAATTGTGGACCCGGTAGCTAAGTGGTAATGCACTTATCTGCGAACTGGATGAATCAGGTTCAATCCCAGGCGGAGGTCGGGGAATTTTTCCACGTTGAATTCTTGTGCAGAGGGATCCATCTGTAGAATGGGTATCAGGAGTCAAAAGCGCTCGGACTGATCCCCTTATCTCAACTTAGTCCTGTGAATCAGGAAACGCCCTGCGACCCCAATAAAACATAGACCTCAAGTGGGATACTTCAGAGAAAATTCTTAGAAAATCAAAATTCCTACTTTAAAATTATCTCTTCTATTGGTTATATTTCCCATAATATTATAAATTGTTACTTCCATAGGATCTTTATTTTCGCAGATAATTTAAATTACTTTTAAATTTTTAATAAATTGATTTTTTTAAAACTATACCTTTTGACGTTTTTTTTCATGATCTTACTTTCGAAAAAAACCTGTTTTCAAAATTTTTTAAATATTAACGAAAACACTATGGGAATGTAGGCTATTGTGTAGACATGAAATATTTATTCCTCTCTAGGTCATTAACGAGCTGTGCAATTGCAAGGTCTCAACACTTGTGTAGCAACCATTGATTAAGCAACAGCTAAATTGTAAAAGAGGTGCCCAAAAATTCATACCCATTCATATCGACACGAATAATAAGAAAAGACACAGACTGTGAAGACGAAAAGAAGGAATTCGGAATCCATAACTTACAATGTCTGTCCATTTGATCCTGAAGAGACTCCATCACTACTGTTTTTGTTTAGTGGTTGCGGTCAAAACAGTCCGTAAGAAACAGTTTCCTTGACGTTTCAAATCGATACAGAGAAATATAAATTAGTTTTGTAATAAATGATAAAAAAAGGAATGTAGCTGCATGTCATGCACGGTTGCGCTTCCATTAATAAACTAACAATATAATTTATAACCAAAAAATTATTTTCATATCAAAAAATATTTATAAAAAATAACATATTGAACAATTTTAATGGAAAAAAAATAACAAAGAATTATAATAAAAATTTGAATATTGCTAACAAAAATAATAGATTCTAAAAAAAATATATTACATAATATTATGTCAAAAATTCAAGCTCTAAATAATTAATTTTTTGAACTAAAATATGCTCTATAAAAAAAAAAAAACTTTTTAAATTTTATGAATTTTGTTACTTAAAATTATACATTTTTATATAAAATTTATAGTTGCTACTAATTGCTACGATGGATCCGATAAAACGCTTAACGACGCGACGGGTGAATGAGAATTCTCCTCCAGATGGATCCTAAGGTGCACCCAGCCCTCTATAAAATAGAGGTTTCTTCCCTGGGATTAAAGTCCCTTTGGTCAGGGAACTCCAGGAGCCTTACTTCCACGACCCTAAAGACCACATAGACTGGGATACTTTAATTATTTACTAACATACCAAATAAAACTAACATACCAGTTAGTAATCTCTAGAAATGTTTATTTATAAACGATATTTTCCCTAATTACAGGAATTGAATTAATTTATACTATAATTGCAAAAGTACTATTATGTAATTCTTTTTTTTTTAAATCACCTGATACCTTCCATAGAAAATAATCTTTTCGTAGGAAATCTCGATTTCACTAATATTCATTAATGCTTATTTCTATTCGAGCAGCTGCTTAGTAATTAAATTGCCAACAATCGAGGAAAAAACAAAGGTTATTTCTGACGAAACTAAAACACAGTTTAGTTATTCTCTAATTAATAATTATTCTTATCTTAATCTCAAATTTTCCGAAGTGGTTTTAAGTCTGAAGCTGAGAAGCACCTGTAAACACTTTCAAAGTTCATTATTGAGACAGTACAATGTTGCACGGGCTATTCTTTTGGTCATTCTAGAGACCCAAACTCAACTTTGTCACTGCGCAAGATCTCTTGCTATTGTCTCAGAATCCACAAACAATAGAACATAACTCTTGGGATATTCACTGATGAAATGTTGGACTTACGAGCTCAGTTCTATCACGAAGCTTCTAGTTCAAAATTATGGACAACCATGATAACAGACAGAAACCCGAAAGTACAATTAAACTACAATTTCGATTTAACCTTTCTTAAGAAACGATGATCCATCTTCAAGATCTTTTTAGTTTGTTTTGTTATCGTTTACAGCTTTAGCTGGTTTTAACTTAATGAACTGAAACTATTTGCTGTAGTTTTCAATGACTTGTTGGTGAAAAGACATTTGAGAATCACACTTAAGAACTTTGTGAGTGCGATTCATTGGTATGTCTCTTGTATTCATGTTACTGCTCCTTATTTGTATATGATCAGCAAGTGTCATTTCTTTACTTTCTGATTAGTGCATAAATACTTTTATGTTTATGTTTATATTAATTATGTGATAAAATCTTGCTGACATAATAAGTCTAACATACTGATACGTGTCGATTTTCATTGTTTGTCTAGACCTGATTAAATTTTGGTGTTTTTAGACCAACTTTAAAGGTTTTATTAGTAAAGAGCTCTTACACTGTAGAGACTTTAAACGATGTTTGAAAATAGTATAATTTGATGTTGAATAATTAAACTATAATGTCTGGGATTAGTTTGATTTAGTTGTTTCACTAAAGGATAATTTCACTAATGACTCAATAATTACATAGATTATGTAATCGATGATTTATGGCCTCGATAATTCAGTAATAAACAAGTGAAAGATCCATATTCGTATTTAATAGTTTAGCTGGACTGCCTTTATCTGAACGAATTTTATTTACATGCTTGAATTTTAAATGCTATTTTACATTAAGGACATTGTGTTCTTGTTTAGCTTAAATAACAATGGCCCTACTGTATATTTAATATTTAAAGAAATAAGTCACGGTATATAGACTTAATTAGATTTTGCACTAGGTTAATTATTTGAAGGTCTACAATACTTTTTGGTTAATATTACAAAAGGTCTCGTACTTGAAAAAAAAAAACTAAGAAGTTATATATATGGAATACAAAGTTTTTGTAACTTATTAAGCTTAACTTGGCTTTTTATCCTCTCAGTGTTTGCTATTCCTCCTGAATTCTACCACCTGGCAATCGATTCGTAAATTTCTTTTCATCACAACCGTTGTTTGAACTCATTCTCATTCGTTTTAATCTCAAATGACAATTAATCCCACGCACTTTTTTGGTCGATCGACTTTATATTATCTTAGGAACAAAACAGAAATGTAGACGAATTTTCTAAGTGTCACGATTTCAGTCCAACTGTAAATACACTTGTTTTTCTGATTTTGGTTCCACCCAAAAGCAACAGTAAAGAACCTTGGAATTCCCAAACATCTGCAACCATGGAAAACAACAGTGACTTAAAAGAGTTGATTCTTTAAGAAACTTTAAGATTTAAGACAATTTTTCTTCTTCTTCTTTAAGGAATCTCGTAA
The DNA here is from genome assembly GCA_023159025.1 of Thereuonema tuberculata. Lineage (NCBI taxonomy): Eukaryota > Metazoa > Arthropoda > Chilopoda > Scutigeromorpha > Scutigeridae > Thereuonema > Thereuonema tuberculata. The sequence continues at coordinate 9,690,120 of JAFIDM010009631.1, forward strand.
TCTATTTTTATTTTTTGTCTTTTGTTTTCCGAAAGGTCAGAAATAACTTTGCATCGCTTATTTTCTTAATAATTTAAACTAAATATCATCGTAACTAAAGTTGTCATGGTAAAAGCGTTAGATTAGCTAAGAATGATTATTATCAGTACGGCCAAAGATGAACCTCCCAGAATGCAACGCAGATGATAGATTTTCCTTTCCTGGCCTGTCGGTCACATTCAAATGTAAGAGAAAATGGCGGTCTAATTCACATTCAACATTTCGACGAGAAAAAGGTCTCAAAAATCAAGTAGGGAAATTATTCTTAACGTTGCTCGTCGATTTCAAGAAGATGTATGTGAGATTTTTGATATTTCCTATTTTTGATTGATATTTTCTGCGGAGCTTACGGCATTGATACTGGAGAAATTAGTCAATGATAATGTGTTTGCGGGTCCAACTTTAGCCGCGACGATAATAATACGATAGCCTTTACGCTTAGAAAATAAGCCTAATTAAATATTTATTTCAAATAACATTTACTACATGAGTAGCAACTGTACTATGAGTTGTAAATAAAATTGACATTTTAGTATTGTTTTATATTGAAATTTTTATTAGCTGTGGTTTAGGAAATATCAAAAAATGTTGCTCATTAAGCATTTTAGCGATTCAGTCTGTAGCCCAGGGAAAGGAAACTCTATTCATACAAATTGAATTGAAATTGTTGTTTTTGTTTTTTTTTTCCTTTCTTTTTCAGAAGCAAAGTCAATCGCTTTCCGAAATTTCACCATTTTAGTCTACTACCATGATTGTTCTTCTTATCTTACTTTCTTGCAGTCTATGGTTTATATTTTGTGAAGAAATTAGTGACACCTAGTGCAGATACTTCGCTGGAATGGACATTAGTTTTCTTTACTTTGCAAACTATTTGGTATTTCTCAAATCCCTTTATTAACGAAAAAATAATACTGAATGTTACTATGTTGTACAAAACAAGGGAAACGAAGCCTCTTGAACACTGAAGTCACCGCTCAGATTTGGCAACATTTTACGTCCACAGACGGATGCGTCTCTACGATAAAAAAAACACTGATTCAACAACAATTCTAATAGAAATGTAAAAGCCTTTCTAATTTTTTTGATCTCTTTGAATTCTGATGAACAGAAGTGCAATGGTCGTTGATTTGTATTCAGATACATTTTGCTTCTTTTTTTTTTTTTTTTAGTTAAGCAATCCCATAAACAGGCCATGTAGGCCCACGGGAGGTAAGGCTCCCAGCGTTTCGAGACCAACGGGACTAGATTGAGGTCGGGAGGTCAGCCCGACGCCCGCCCGCCTTAACTTCCCGGGAAAGAAACCCGGTACCCATTCTACAGAGGGCTGGGTAGACCCTAGGACCAGTTTGGAGGAGAAAGAAGTGTGGAAAAATTCCCGCCCTCCGCCGACGCCGGGAACCGAATCCGCCACCTCCAACCCGCAGCCAAGCGCCCTTACCCACTCGGCTACCTGGCCCACACATTTTGCTTCTATCCGAAAAAAGTAACCGAGCAACAATGATTTACGATAAGGAACAAAGATTAACAAATTCTGATTCCATTATTGTAATCAATTATTTTATCTTGTGTTATTAAATATGACAGACAAATATTTCAACTTGTAACAGTGAAGAAGTAAGAAAAAAAATTAATCGCAGTTAGGTTTTTTGTTAAATAGGGCTTATATCAATTTAAGAACGGAATAATATAATGCATTAGCATTTATAAAACGAAATTTATCTAGGATGAATTTTTCCTTTTTGTTCAATTCAAAAGCTCGTAATTAAAATTAACGCTAATAATAAATCTCGTTTAATAATTAATTCAATGTAAGAAACTGTTTAATCGTATTTCACAAACTCAAACACTTTTAACTAAAAATCTGTAGGAAAAAACTTATTTCTGCTTCTTACGATAATGAAATCAAACAATAGTGGATTGAAAAAAAGTATAATTTCTAAAGTGATATATTTTACGTATTTTAGAAATAAGTACAATATTAACACAAGTCACTAAGGTTCTGAACAATGTATTTTCCAAAATATTATACTTTTTCCATTAAATGATAAACCTTGCTCAGAATCTAATAAAAGTCTTCTTTCACACAGACACCACAAGAAGTAGATGCGCAATTATCAACTTTTTTACTACCTTCACATAGAATTTTTTTTATCCAAAACGTGCAAAAACTCCTTCATAGCTAGCATTGCTCCAAACCATAACTTAGGAAACGAAGTAATTTTTTCCTCGACTTATTATGGAATATGTAACATTAGATTCATTATTACACTCAAAAACGAAATGAAATTATCAACTGCTTCCAGTTCTATAAGAACATCTTAGAGGAAATACATCATAAGCTATTATAACATCGTCAAGACAATGTATAGAAAAGATGCTGGATCGAATCGGTGATTACATGGAAAAATAGATAAGATTTCTATTAAAAACCTCTGAGCACATTTTGATGTTTTTTATTTCAGAAATGAAAGGCTTTTTTTGTTTTGACTTTCTGATCATATCCAAGGTTTTGTTTTCTCCATTACCAATTGCGTTTGTTTTATAACTATTTATACTTTAATATAGAATATGTCCATCAAAATTAAATATCAGTGGCGTGCCTATGGGGGTGGATAGGGTTGCATCCCCGCCCACTGTTTGACGAAATCATTCTCCAAACTTGATTCCTTTTTTTTGATTGGATGGATCCAGACAGTACAGTGTTTAAAAAAAAGTCACATGTTTTCACAGCAGATAATGTTGAACACAGGCCCGAAAACAAATATCTGTTGAGATATGTTAAGCTCGTCCTCCAATAGAACAGATAATTCGGGTGACAAGAAATGGTGATAGAAAGCATCTGATAGTAGTTGGAAAATCAATGGTGATGCCTCAATTCTAAAAGCGCGTGAGGATTTTCATTTGACAACATGTGTGTATTATGGTAATTCCATTCCTTGTGATGCCCGCCTCATCGGTAAATAAATTGCTGACTGTGAACTGTAGATCTTCAACACACTTTGTTAGAAGCCATTGACATGAAGCCTCTAATCTGGCGTAGTGATCTGGTGGCCTAAGAGCTTGCACTTGTTGAACATGATACAGATACAAAAAATGCTCGTGAAGAATTGACCAGACAAGAGAATGATTGCTGCCTTCAGCTGCTGCTATTCTTCTAACACTTGTTTCAGGATATTCTTCCACTCTTCTCAAAACCCTCGTCTCCATATCAGGCGAGCGAAGTAAGCGAGGCCTTTCCACAAGCTGTTGTTTGTGTTGTCAATACAATAGCTTGCTGAATATCCTTTGGGCGGGTGCTGATATTTTTGGGCGTCGTGGTTACTGCTTGTCAATTGCTTCCATCGGCTAAACCGTAGCAGAAAACATGTCTACCATTTCCCGTGTGGAATAATAGGCTTCCATTAGACTGTTTACTGTTTAAACTGCACAGAATAACAAAATTTTGCTGCTCTCTGCTTACAAAAGGCTCGTACTGATACTTATAACTTCTAATAACTTACTAGTGTTGGAATGACTGTAAATACTCATTTGATTACTGAAATGCAGAGGTAATACGACCAATCAGAAGAGGGCAATGAACTGCAATTGGAAGACAAACCAAAACGCAACACAACGAAAACGACAAACATCTCAAGTAAGATGATAGACTATTATCTTCGAAGGTATTAATTGTAGGAAACATATTTTTTTACTTTTTATATCTTGTTTTGATGAATACTATCTTCTGTGGAAACATGCACCCTTTTCTTTTTGAAATATCCTATATATTTTATCTATAAATTATATAAACTACATAAATATACAAGTAAAAATAAAAATGAGTTTTTTTTTTTTTCCAATGAAGTTTGGACTGTTTTCACTTAGGCCTAACTCTCGTCTAACAAAGGAAAACAAAAAATGAAAAAAAGAGTCTGAAATATTATATAATAAAAGAGAAATTTAGAGAAAAATAAGTTATGATCAACTGCTATTACAAAAGTAAAGATCAATTCAAAAATATACTAAATAAAAAAAAAAGTAATATTTATTTAAAAATGAATTTCACGTAAATGTTCTAAAGAACTTCATATCAACACATTTTCATCTGTAAAAAAACTTTAATATCCGTGATAATTCGTAATCTTTAATCAAGAGCACTTCTTCAGACGGTTAGGGATAAGCTTTGTAAACCTATTCCCTAATGATAGAATTTTATAAAGTGATACATGACATATCTTTTTAAAAACAAAGGGTAGGTAATACATCATTAATACTAAATTATAGTTCATTATAAAGAAAAGATGGAAGTTGTTTGTAATGTGTTAAAACCACATTATTACTAAATAACTAGTTCATTACAAAGGGTAGAAGTGATAAGATAACTTTACATCATTATTATTTCAATACAAAGGAAGATGTTTTTAATGTGTTAATAACAAGAATAAGGTTACAATTGTTTATAGGAATTTTTCGACATTTTTAATACGTTTTTTGAATTTGTGCAAAGTGTAGTTATTGACCTTTAGAAATTTTTCCTTATTTATACACGGGAAAGTATTGATAACGCATGATTCAATCATGAATCTGTCTATTTTCATCAATTTGGAATAAAATGTCAACCATGGGATCGGGATTGTGTTTCTTTTCTTGGCAGTGATCTGCCCAGACTGATTTGCCTTGTTTCATTGTTTTGAAAGCTTGTACGTGTTCTAGAACTCTTTCTTTAAGTGTACTTCCAAAGTACACAGAAACGCAATCCCTACATTTCAATTTCTATATAACACCCAAGGTGTGCATAAAATTGAGGTTAATCTCTTTCCTATTTTTCTTTATTAATTGGTTGTTTTTGTATTGTACTTTGTTGATATCATTTGTTTTACATAATTCTTTAAAGGATTTTTATATTTTTGTACCTAGAGGTAATTTAATGACTTTTTTGAGGCTGGTGTCTTGTTTATTTTTGTTTTTTTTGTCTGTATTTGAAGAAATTATTAATGGATTTGTTAATGAATTTCTTAGGGTATTCATTTATTTCAAAATTTAGTCTCATCTTATTTATTTTACTGTTTCATAATTTTTTGTTTTCTATATTATCAATGATTCTTTTTAGATAATTATGGATCAAAGCCCTTTTAGTCTGAATGGAAATTCAATACGTGGTTACTTTTTAGTTCTTTTTCATAGTGCACATAAGTTATTTCGTTGTTGCTGTTGGTTAACATTAGGTCAAGGAATGTTATTGAATTATTGATTTCTTCTTCCATTGTGAAACTTAATTTTGGGTAAATTAACCAATATTGTTAATCAAATATATTGTTAATCAAATTAGATTAACAAATTGATGAAATTTACTGAATTGTCTTTGTGTCCCGTTCCACATAATAAGGATGTCATCAGCATACCTTAAGTATTTAAAATGTGTCTTATCCTATTTCAAAATAAATTCTTGTTCTTGCCAATTCATGTAAAAATTTCCCAAGGTTCCCGATATGGGGCTACCCATGGGAAAACCTTTAATTTGTTTGTAAATTTTATCCTTGAATTTGAAAATGCAATTACTACGAATAAATTTTAAAATATTCATGAAAGTGTCTTTATCTATATTATGATTATCTAATATGCTTTTATTATTTTTACATATTTCTTCAATAATATTCAATGTCTCCTGCACCGGTATGTTTGTGTACCGGTGGACACTATGTTCAGGGAGAACAATCTATATTTTTTTATACAAAGAAAAATTTGATAACTGTTATTACAAATATAAAGTTCTTAATATAAAGTTCTTTACATGTGCCAAAATAATTGATAAAAAGTCCAGCCCGCACACAAAATCTCAAAATGTTACATTAAAAATTTTAAATTTTAAATTTTAAATTTTTAATGTAATATTTTTAGACTTTGTGTGTGGGCTGGACTTATTATCTGCTATTACAAATCTTAGTAAAACAAAACTTAAGACCCATGAAATGATTGCATTGAATAAAGGCTTTGACTTCAACAAAAACCCCAGAACTAATGATATCAGAATACTAACTGAAATTGAAAAAACTAAAGATAAAATTAAAGAAATAAAGAAAGCATATTCAACATATATGAAAATCAACAACAAGAAAGAAAAAGGAATATATCTTTATACGAAGAAAAACTGATAAAGAATATTTCAGCAGATAAGACAAGAATAATATGCAAAGCAGATAAGGGTAACAAACTCGTGATCATGGACAAAAAAGACTATGATAATAAAGCAATGGATTTATTGAATACTGAAGATTTCGTAGAAGTTAAAGAAGACCTAACTTTCAATAATTATAAAAAAGCTAAGAATGAGATACAAAAGTTAAAGCTTACAAACAATTAACTACATCCAATACAAGAACTTATGTCAAAATTTATGTAGGACACCCACTTTTGAGCCTCGGCCTAAAACCCATAAGATTGACATCCCTCTACGCCCAATCATTAATTCCTACGGCTCACCCACAGAATTTAAGTAGATTCATCCATAAAATATTGAAACAACTCCCCTTATTCAACAAAGAGATAATTGTCAATAATACAAAAGATATAATAAATTATATAAAAGAAACCAACCAAGAAAAAAAGAAATATAGATTGTTCTCCCTGGACATAGTGTCTATGTACACAAACATACCGGTGCAGGAGACATTGAATATTATTGAAGAAATATGTAAAAATAACAAAAACATATTAGATAATCATAATATAGATAAAGACACTTTCATGAATATTTTAAAATTTATTTGTAGTAACTGCATTTTCAAATTCAAGGATAAAATTTACAAACAAATTAAAGTTTTCCCATAGGTAGCACCATATAGGGACCTTGTGCAATTTTTACATGAATTGGCTGGAACAAGAATTTATTTTAACCGTCTGAAGAAGTGCTCTTGATTAAAGAGTACGAAATATCACGGATATTAAAGTTTTTTTAGAGATGAAAATGAGTTGATGTGAAGATCTTTAGAAGTAATATTTATATTAATATTTCATTGAATAAAAATTCTTGTAACTAAATAAACAAAAAAACGTAAAAAGAAAACGAAGAGAAGCTATTTATAGGAAACCCAACCACTGTTTAATAATTACCGTCTGTACGTTTAGAATATGTCTATTAAATGATTATTTATCAAAATGATAATGGATGTAAAACTATGGAGATATGACAAAAGTATTGAATCTTGTTTGTTCCATCATCACAAACTATTAGAAGATATTGTGGCTTCAATTGCGATTTGATTCTAATTTGAGTTTATAATTTAAAAAAAAAAAAAATAATAATACTGAAATTTAGGCAAATTTTATGCGTGGATATTTTTGAACCTGAATTTAGGGTTTTGTGTGACACTGAAAGAATTAGGAAGGTAATTAATAATTGTTGATCAGTCAGAGATCCAAAGTGAAGTTCTTGCATACAATTAATCTGCAGTCAGTTTAATTTATTTCTTATGATACCAAATTTGTATTGTGTGTAAATTTAAAGTTCTTAAAGAAAATGTGAATAATATTTGAATTAACTTGATGAATGATAAACAGACAGAACGAATAATTCGAATCTTGAACGATAAAGATTTTGAACCATTTTAAAAGAGTTTTTACATCCTCGCAATAATCAAATGAACTTAAAATGAAATAACACTAAGAAACCAAAAAAAGAAAAACATAACTTCATAAAATAAATGACAATAATATTATAGAATTTTCCTCAAATAAAACTCATAGTTTAATAAATATAATAATAACGATTTTTGGAAAAATTAGAAAATCAATAAGGTGGTGTGTCAGTTGAATACAGATGTTGCTTAAAACAGCTAAAATGTTAAACAACTTTTTTTTTTTTTTTTTTTTAGCAAATAAAAAGTCTTATTTACGTTTAAGTATAAACGATCGTTGCTTCGTTCAAGGCCAGAATCAAGAAGATAAAAATATAGCAAACAAAACATCTGTTAATGTTGAAAAGTAGATTCTACGTGAATTCTGAAAAAAAAAAATGAAATCGATTTCTGTTAGATTTTTGCTGTCAACCAATTTCCATATTTAACGAAAGTTTGGAATTTCTATAAGTGAAAATGACGTGAAAAACAGGCAATTTTTTGGGAAACGTTTGTAATGGAAGAATAAACATGGGATTCTACTTCTGTAACAAACTTTATTTTTGAGAATCCAATCAGAATTTTGTTACAGTACAAAAAAAATATAGATGGTTCTTGAAAATGAAAAGAAAACATAATATGAATCAAATTAATTAAAAAAAAAAAAGAAGTAGGAATTCCTGAAACATCATCATACAGTTAGAAAGCTTACTTTTCAAACAATCAAAGTCATGTAAATTTGTGATTGTAACTACTTCAACCTTACATTGTAATAAGTAACAAAGAATAAAGAGAAAAAATGTACAAATATGGAGGCTATTAATGAAAACTTTAGTAAATTTTCTTCGGAATAATTCAAAAATAATTGCAGTGTTACACTTTCTGCTTTTCTGTATGTGAGATAAATCACAGAATAAAAGAAAGAATTTGTGTTGTTATTAGACAAAGTATTAGAATTAATTCTTTCAGTATTAGGTCGGTGCCCCTTAGTTTTAGTTTTTTGATAACTTTTCCTTGTTTAGCTCAGATGAAACGGTCGTTGTATTAACAAAACAAAAAAAACCTCAAAAGAGATTGTATTTTTAATAGTTAGATGTTCTATTAATTTTTTTTAATTAAAATGCCGCTGTTAAATGTAACAGAAATGAAATTTCTATAGAACTATATAAATATAGTTCCTTAAATAATCAGTGCTCATTATGAGAATGTACCTTTCGTCCCAGAGAATCATTCGTTTTCCTCCTACAATTTTCACGTCATAGTCTGGTTCCCCTGGGTCCCTGAGAGTCAGGCGGTCCAAGGGTGTCATGGGATAAAGATACTCATATTTCTGGGTTGAAGCATCAGGATTCTGCAAAAGAGAGAAAATTGGATCTTTAGAAGTTTACCAATTCAATAGAAATTATCATAAAACATTGAATCATTTCCGCATACTAGTTTAAGTGGTTTGTGTCTGGTTGCATTTGCTCAATTTTAAATAATGAATCAACTCGGTGGGATATCTTACTTTCTATATAATGGTTCTTTTGTTTCAAATAAAAGTAATTTATTGAAATCGAAAGAAGGAAATGATGCAACGCCTTTCATGAAATTGAAAAGAATAGAAATCTGTTTTTTAAAAAAAATAATTAAAAGGAAAAGACACAAAATAGAGTTTGACTTCATTCCTCCTATTTCCACACTTTTGCTTCAGAATTTATAATTTCTTTTTCGTCATTTTGTGAATTTATTGTATAGCAAATAACAGCACAGTAGTAATAGATAACAGCACAGTAGTAATAGATAACGGTAATACATAGTTTTATATTTATATTTATCTTGAATATAAATATGATACACTATATATTTTTAAGATCTAACATTTTATCGGGTGACAATTTGTAAACTGAAGATTTTACAACTGCTTCTTATTGTAAATAAAATTACTTAATTTTGTAAATTAATTACTCAAATTTTTTAAGACAGATTTTTATTACGTATCTTTTTCTTTTGCTTCTGTGTAAGCCCTTTGACCTCCTAATAATCAAATGGAGTATTTGCAAAATGTTTGTCTTCAATGTTCAAATTTCAAGTGTCGGTAGCTTTTCTGTATGAACCTTTGAATTTACATACGATAATAAAAACAATAAACTCTATAACTGGCCTTTCATGAATGACTCTCACGCTATTTAATGAGAATAGAATGTTTCAATGTATTTTGATCTGAAAACAATGCATAATTTGACGACGATGTCGTTAAAAAAGCTCCTTAGGCGCTGTTTATATTCTTCAACTTTGTTATTGCAAATAAAAAAAAAAAACCTTTCCAGTTATATTACTTTGGATTTCGTGAAATGGAATTACATGATTCTTCGCTGCTACTTGAATATTAAATATAAAATATAGCTTATTAAAAATTTTTACTGTAAAAAATAATATTTTTGTACAATGTTTTTTTCTTCTTCTTCTTCTAAATACTAAAACTCGTGAAATTAATTTTTATTAGATTAAGTAAATGCAATAAATTCAGCGGAGAGGAAGTACAGTAGTTAGATAAGCAATTGAAAGTTTTTCAAATAAACCTTTTTAATGGATTGTTTTTCTCCTCAATGAAAGAGTTAAACGTTTTCATCATAGTTTGTCAACTGAACTCCTTAAAACCATTCCTTCACATGGAAAAATCAAGTGAATAACTATAGAATAAAAATAAATTATCTTTGGCTACTCAAAATGAATGGACAAAAAAAAAGATTTATTTTAATTTACTTTTGAAAGATATACTTTAAATTAAAAAAGAAAAGAAAAAGACAAAATAAATCTACCGCAGTTAAAAATAGAAAACATGGTTATTAAAAAAGGTACTGAATAGCAAAATGATTCACTACCATGCTATTTAGGAATTAGTGAGGAGGAGAAAACTATTAAAAAGCATATTTTAAATATTAAAGAGAAACTAATGTGAACTTTTATTTCTATAGTCTAATAAAAGTAAATAAAAAGAATGTAAGCAGTCGATAAACCTACAGGATAAATATTGATGGTCAGATTACAAAGATTCCAAGAACATAATCTATTTGACTAATAATAAAAGAAGAAAACAGAATTATAATAAAAACAATAGAGTTGGGGCGTCAATATTCAAATATCTTTATATTTTGTTAAATGAATATCAGTACAACATTTACGTTTTCAAAGTACAGAGTTGTTTATCGTGTCCTATTGGTTTTTACCTTAAGAACCTACTCAATTCCTATCAAAATCAATAGTGAACTTTCATTGACCAATATCCATTCACAATTAGTTTTTAGGTTAGTAGAAAAATAAGTTAGAGGTACCGTGACTGTAGGCAGATCTTTTTTTGGTACTTAAAATACAAAAAAAAAAGTCTACAAACTTCAGTTTAGGATTCAACCAATTGTGATTGGTCATTGATAAACGCAATAAACCCGTCTGTTGAAATAACCGTTTATTCCGTTGAGTCAATTTCCCAATGGACATTTAGGCAATTCAGTAGAATTGGACAGACGCAGATCAGATGGAGAATATTTTGCGTTGTTCTTGAAATTTAAATCATTCATGATTTTTAAGAGAGATCTAGAAAAGATTTTCAAACAATTTTAGCCTTTTATCTTAATTGAAAATCTGCTTTGGAAAATCATTTTATCTGTCATGTTTGTTACATCCCAGTTGATTCATTAAATCCTATATAGGTAGAGTTTATTTGTTTTCATACTGATTCTTTTTTTTTTTTTCTTTTTTTAACAATTTGATTAGTTACAAAAACAAATCTTCTTTGGAAACCAATCTGAATATATTCATAACATTTTTAAAAAATAAACAAACAAGACATACATTTTCCATTACTCAATATTAATCAAAAATTCCAAAGTGCTGATTTCAGCTGAAATCTCAGCTCCAAAATTCTTGATATTTTTTGTTTCTTTCCGAGTAACTTCTCTACATTATTTCAGTGAAATAATTGAATAACTTACCCATAAAACAGCATACATTTCTTGTGCAGTGCCTAAAGCTCTGATCAACTGCCCTTAATTAAAGAGCTTTTATGAATCTCTCTCCAAACCATTGTGTATTTAGCGGCAGTTGCCAAAGTACTTTATTGCGTTGTTGACCTATTTTGAATTCAATCAATTTCCAATTGATTTCTTGGTTAATTAGGGCTTGGATCTCATTGTTCCAGTGACCTGTGCTAATACATCGGCCATAAAAACGACACACAATCATACAAGGTCATTGACAAAACAAATTATTCCATTACAACAAATACAGGTTTTTAACTATAAACTGTAGAATTTATAGATAGAAAATAATAAATGCTATTATTATTATTATTATTATTATTATTATTATTATTATCATTAAAAATAATAATAATAATAATAATAATAATAATAATAATAATAATAATAATAATAATAATAATAATGCTATCACTATTTCTAAATTAAATTTTATCAATAGTCCGACTTTAGCGAATTTAGTTTTTTTTTTATGATTGGAATTTAAATTTTTAAATTGCTTTCATTAATATTTCCTTAAAAAAGAAACACATTTGTCTACTACATCACATAAAGAAATAGTCAATGTACTTTTATAACTTAAAACAGATATCATATAGCAAAGGAAACAGTGTTTGAGGCCTCTTATTCAAAAGCACCTTGTATTAAAATATATTTTATTTTATTGATGCAAATATATGTAAATAGTTCATTCGCTGTAAGAAGTTATACATTTCTGCGATAAATAATTTCAGATTAAAACTGTACTGATTATTTTTTAATTGTTGATAAACTTAAGCAAAACAATTTAAATAAAATGTCCATGAAAGATTATCGACATATATTAAGTTACAATGTTTAATTTGACAAAAAATAAAAGAAGAAATTTTAAGGATTAATAAAAACATATAGTAAATTATACGTTTCTTCTTTAATAACATCTATAAAAAAATCCATCCTACTACAACGATATTTCTCAGAATCTATCTGCAAGCTTCTGCAGACTGTTTGATGAGACACTCTCTTTCCTAAGTTAGCTTGAATTTGTCTCACAGACTGTTCTTCGTTAGTGGCAAAGTGGAAAATGTACCGACAATCATTTTCACGTAACACCTTTTTCCTAGGTTTTGTTTTAACTTGACAATAATCATTTCCTTTTCTTAGTGCAATATGTAGAGCTTTTTGCGAACGCCCAATTAGCTTAGAAATTACTCTCTAGGACTTCCTCTGTGACTTACCATGATTCAGGTAAATTTTCCTTATATCTTTTTTTGATAATGTTTTACCATCTGGCATTTTGAGACGAGTAATAAACAGACACCTCTTACAAATTCAATGGCAACGATCATATGATTTTCATATCTGTTATTTCAATACTTATCTCAGTTTATGCAAAACTGTGGGGGATTCCATCGCAGTGTTACAGAGCTAGAAATGAAATTATTTTTTTCTGAAAATCAATACAGTGTGTTATCATGAAATTGTATTTGTAAATTCCATTACCCTGTGTATTATTGTATACAATATTTCGTAAAATATGTGAAATATTAAACGAAATAATATTTTCCTGATTCCATAGAAGTGTTACCATAGAAGAGTTTATAAACACATCTTTTTTGGTATCTAGTTTTAGAAAGCATTTAGCAAAACCTTGTCTATTGAGTGTTGAAAGAATACCAGTCATTTCTAACAAGATTTGTTTTCTTATTATGTAAAAAGCGATCATGTAACAAATGTTTTAATATTCTAGTCCTAATCATAAATTCCAAATAGTATTTAATATCAACGAAAGCAGCATCGAGATAACAAAGCAACCTTTTATTATTCTGGAATTGCCCTAATCTTCCATTAAATTATAATTTCTTTGTTCTTTTAGAAAAATCTTTTAGAAAATTCTTTTAGAAAATCGAGAACATATAGTGATCGTAAGAAACTGAAATGAATCTACATGATTCGTAGTTAGGATAAAACAGAAAAATCAATTTATCTGAAATCGAGAATTGAACTACGAAGAAAATCAATAACTTTGCTCTTGTATTAGAATCTCTGACAAAAAATACAAATACAAAAAAATGTCATCAACTGCTCTCAGGAATTCCTTTGTCAAACAAATATTTTGTATTTTAAACTGACAATAAATACTCTGAGTTTCCACTTTATCAGGAACTGAGATCTCTTCACGTAAATGGATGTATTTAGTCTACATAATAAAATGACAATTCAGTGTATTTAATTTTGAAATAAAAATTATGGGATAAATAAGAAATAATGTCTTTATTATTTTTTGTCAAAGAGACCCATCCTTAGAGATTCAAAATTCTAGGGATACTATTTCTAGAGTGATAAAAATATATGAACCATTTTTTGAGGGAAGCTGAAGGATATACTTTGCCGTTATTGTCTTAACTAAAATTCGTAGCTTTTCTTTTATTTGAGATCTAATAAGTGTACTAATGAAATATATTCCCTAAACTGAGCAAATCATCTGCACTAACCTAATTTGAGTGGCATTAGATTATTTACGCACACATATTGGGTCACCATTGTAGAGTGTAAAAATGACCCTGAAAGAATGAATCATCGAATATTTTGGGCAATTAATACCAGTCATAAATAAAATAAAATATAGGTTACTATGTATGTAGAACAGAGTCATTAAACAGGTCATACAATTCCATTTTCATTAATCTTAATATGACATGTAACAAATTGACGATAAACAAGTGTGGGCCATATTTTATTTTTTTTTTTAAATCGTTTAATTACATTTTTTAATAAAATATTTGACAAAAAAAGAAAACAAATGATTAAGAGTATTTGGTCCGACATTATCATCGAAATAATCTATTTTCTAATGATTCCTCCTTAGGATAAACTGATGATCTTTTGTTAGTTCAATTGCTTTTTCAAAACGAATTCTTATTTTCAAAGAGCACTTATATTTTTAAGTCAAAAATGAAAGTTGAACAGAAACTTAAAAACAGTTGATTTATTTTTTTTCGATTGGGTTTTTCTGTAGTGAATGACATCTTTCTCAGTATTTGAATCCTAACATGTTTTTCCAACATTAGCCTAAAAAATTGATTAAAAATTTTAAATTGGAAATTAAAAAGTGAGAAAGCTGAGAATTAAAATTAGCCTCTGTATTTTATACTTGCAGTAGATTCCTTTATATAACATTTTTTTCAGTGTTTCATCTTAAGAAAGAAAAATAATGATAACAATACACAAAATCTCAATTTCTGATTTCAATCTCAAAACGAAACAACACATTTGCACTTGTTTTTTTAGTGATGTTTTTGTGTGAGAGAGTAGATTCTATGGTAGAATTTATAAGCATGGGAATGTTTATCAAATTCCTAAGATACCGTCTAAACCTGAATAAGTTCAATTTCCTATGAAAACTACTTTGTTCCGAAGAATTCAATCATTTAATTTCATCTACTGACACCTTCAGTGTTTCCTGTTAAGAAAGCAGTTGCAATCACTGCATTGCTATTTAGTTTTTAAAGAATAAACAAAATAACCATTAAGTAAGGTCACACAATAAACACAAATAATTAAGCTTTTTTTTCCTTTGCTTTCTGGGCTATACCTGAAGTTTTCTTCAAATCTATGAGGAAAATGAAGAGAATCTTCCAGATCAAATTATGCCATCTATGAACAGATCTAATTTTACCATAAGAGTTTCATGAAAATTGAAAATCAAACGTTGAAGTAACGACCCTGTTCCGTCATTGAGATATCTAGTGTTGTAGTGGTTGTTGATGTTTATTTTCATTCAAAGAAAACATAAACGAGTGAATTAAAACAGAACTGGTTCAATTCTTGAACGTTCGAAAACCATCCGTTTTTACTAGAAAGTTGTGATGTTAGTCTTGGAAAAAGAAAATTTCTTAGAGAAAACAGGAAACCATGTTTTCCACGCTGAGACGTAGAAACCGGTCAACAAAGAAAAAGAATTGAATGGGTTTCACCAAAGAAAGGCTACTGACAGCAAACAATGATTAATATTCTGTCATGAGGACAAAATAAATGATTCCACCCAGAATGCTTCGTTGCTGCTATGGACTAACTATTAAAATGAAATGGATGGAGAAATGGTTTCAGTGGCATTACCTTCTTAATATTCAAAGAAATCATTACTAAGGAAAAGAATTTTGACGATTACGTGTAGATATATCAACTACAGAGATGGGTATATTTTTATTTAAGATTTACGGTTACAGTTTGTATGGGGCTGATTACAAAATTCACTTTATTTTCTTTACTACTCCATAACTTCGTACAGGCAATATTTCGAACTCCTTATCGGACGTTCTTCCTCAAGCCTTTTCATGGGAAAAGGAAGGAAACAATTTTATTTTCAATTTCGAAAACGGACATTGGTTTAGATTTCTTCAAAGATATAAAAGTTTTTAAATATTTTGAACAATTTGGATGCATCATGGAGCATTGCACGTTTTTTATTGTTGTGTTAGAATTCTTGAATGTTAATTTATTTTATTTTATGTCTGTATTGGGAAAAAGAAAGTTTTCTTTTCCCATGAAAAGGCTTGAGGAAGAACGTCCGATAAGGAGTTCGAAATATTGTCTGTACGAAGTTATGGAGTAGTAAAGAAAATAAAGTGAATTTTGTAATTTATGTGGTCATTGGGAAGTTTTAATGAATGGGGCTGATTACATTTATATCCTTATTTTAAAGTAAATGAAAATTCAAACTATCAGAATTCATTAAAATTACAGCAGTTGCAGTTTTATTTTATAAACTAGCAAACCTGTAATTCTGAGATAATTTTCTCACCAACCGTGATCACTACTGCTTTCTCACAACCCGCGAGCGCGTCCTCATGTTTGATCGCAAGTCACGTGACTTCCTGCTGACCCACATTGATGAAAAATGAAATGTAGACATCCTCAATAGTACACCTAACATTTGACACCTTATTTATATTTCTGTGTCTTACGGCTTCGGAGGAAACCATTGTTTTCATTTTATATACAGTAGATACACTCATAACAGATTTAACGTGCCTAAATCAATCAAAGAAATGGATGAAAAACGAAGGCACAACGCTAAAAGAGAAAGAATTCGCACCCTGAGCTGTCACCGGGAAGAGACTGGGACAGACCGTTTCGTCCTTTTTAGGACTCATCAGCCAGCCAAACTCCACCGATGACAGACTCAGAATGTGCGAGTGGTTAAGATCCCGGGTCTCACTCCCGAGAGGTAACTCCCCCCGAAGAAATCCTAACCAAAAATAAACAAAAATACAAAATTCAAATATTCCTTGTTCTGCAATCCGCTAGACACAAAAGGAATTTAATAAAGGCATTAGCGTTGTGCCTTCGTTTTTACCCATTTCTTTGATTAATTCAGACACGTTAAATCTCTCTTATTTTAAATATATTGCTTCGTTCTTTTTTTAAATGCCTTTATTAAATTCCTTTTGCGCCTAGCGAGTTGCAGGACAAGGAATATTTGTATTTTGTATTTTTGTTTATTTTTGGTTAGAATTTCTTCGGGATTTTTCACAAACATGAGTGTAGATAGATAGATAAGGCAATAAGTTTTGCAATTTTAATATATTGAATTACATAGATTCAAAATATACTTTAGCTCGAATAGAAATCAATAATATTAAAGAAAGTGTTTTGCTTAATCTGAAAAAAAAAATGCTAAACTTCTGCAAGTAATCAGAGATTCAATTGGATATTACAAAAACATACCGTAACAAAAATATTCCTTTCGTTTCAAAATCTATTCCATCTTACTTCGGATAGGACATGGACGATTCCATTGTTTGTCTCCTACTTTTTCTCGTTCTCTTCTTCCGGATGTCTTTGGCCATTATTACTCTTTGAGCTTGTATATAAATTAGAACACTCCATCTTATACATCGATTTAAAACCGAAAACTCTCCATATCCTAGACTGTGGTGTTCCTTTTTTTGTTTTCTTTACTTTGCTGTAATATAGCTATTGTATACAGGGAAGCTTCTCAGCGTTGAAAAACCCAAATAGTCTAAATACGTATTTCACTTACCTCAAATTTGCGTAATTGTAAGATCTGGGTTTAAATTGTGGATTCTTGTCTTTTTTATTTTAGCTCTTTCTCTTTTGTAAAAAATGTAGAAGATATATTCACTTGATATTAATTAAGTCTTCTACAACTTTCATTTCTGGTTCCTCATAAAATAAAATTTGTAAAAAAGATAAATTCAATCACTAAATATTTTAATCAATTTCTTATTTTCACTTACTTGAGCCAATCCAGTGAAATTTATTCATTTTATTAATGCAGAATTTTATATTTAATTAGAATATTTAATATGAATATTGATAACTTCCATGTTTTATAATAATGGAAAATCACGAAATTCCAAAATAATAGTTTATTGAATAATGTGAAATGGTTATATTGCATTACAGTGAATCAGTAACGTTTTAAACAATTAGTTCTAAATCGAACAGTTTTAAAACCAACGATTGAGTGAAAGAGATATTATGATATCTATTGATTGTTTCACAAACAACTACACAAATATCCAATACATTCTCAGGCTTCAGTTAGAAAATTGTTATATAAATTATCTTTATTTTAAACTCTATCATTTGATGTTTCTAAATGAGATTTATTTCATATAGGACTTGACTACGTCGTTATTTTACTTGAAGAATTTAAAGAGAAATTTCCTTTCATGTGTTGTTAACATTGGAGAATTTTATCAAGGTTTCAATTCTTAAGATTTTTTTATAAAATAAATTAAAGCAATGTAAAATAGTATTTTTATTTTATGATAGAAGAAATTTAATAACGGTTTTAATGAAATAATTCACGATGCTATTTTAAATATCTCAAACTGAGAAAATTGAGAATAATATAGATATAAAATGTAGAACTTTCGAAAATTTTTAATGTATTACCAATCGTTTTTATTTCTTGAATAAGTTTCAATTTTAATTTTTGGTTCTGTTTGAGAAACCCTTTTCCTTTAACCGTATTTTTATAAGACCACTTTATTAAATTACTTTATATATATTAAAATTATTAGTTGATCAAAATCTTTCTGAATTTCTGTTTAGCGAATGGAATGTTTGAATGACCACTAACAACAATGAGATGCAAAGTCATTTTTAAAATAACGCTTACAATAAATTATATAAAAATAAACTTTTTTTTTAATTGCTTTACGAATATATTACAGGTCATGCACACCCGACGGTAGGCTTAAGCTCCCCAGTGATCATAGTTAAAGTCTATAAGTCAGGTCAATGTTCTCGCCTTTATTCAAGTGAAAACAAACCTTGATTCTTATTTTCCAGAGGGTTTTTGTGAACCCCAGTACCTGACCAGAGGAGAAATCCTAGAAAAAAAATCCTTACTTTCTCTGGGGATTCCACTCCGCTCCTTTTACCATTTACAAGTCTCAGGTAAGAATTGTTTTTTCCTAAGGAAGGCAAATGGGAAACTACCTCAGTATCTTTCCCAGGATATTTGACAGAAACTTATTTCATTCCAGCCAACAAACTTAAAGTTGAGGACGGGAAAAAATGTCAAGTAATTCATTATCCGTTGAAGTGAAACATCGTAGAAGAGTCTTAATTATTTGAATATATATATATATATATATATATTTTTAAAAGAAAATGCTAACGATTAAAATATTTTGGTAGCCTATGGAAAAGTAGGCTCCAATTTGTTTCTCAGCAACTTCGTGCTATTTATACAGAATGCATCAAAACTCTTGTGTGTGAAATTTAATGGGAAATAGGAAGTACCAAGACAAACTTTTTTCGTCTATGAACGGATGTCCACTGACGGCAACCTTCGGTGCTAGAGAGCGCTATTGCTTGGTCACCAAGATTCGTCCTATTTACCATGTATCGATTTCTTCCTCCGGGAACACATGAAGAACGAGACTCCCATTGACTCACGTGAAAATCTTATCTCAAGAATCGCTGTCGACGCTATAACTGCTCACGAAATGCCGGGAATCTTTAGAAACGTACGTCAGTCAATACTTCGACGCTGTCATGATTGCTGTCATGCATGTATTGCTGTTGCTGACCGCAACTTTGATCATCTCCTTTGAATAAGCATGTTGTTCACACTTGTTTCCATTCATTTAGGTTTATTTTTCCATATCACCTCTCTAGCCGAATAAGCGCTCTTAAGTAGCGCCCTCTAGCACCGAAGGTTGCCGTCACCGGTCATAAATTCATAGACGAAAAAGATTTGTCTTGGTGCTCCTATCTTCCATTAATATTTGTACAGAGAGTTTTGATACTGTATATGTATTTATTAATTTTTGTTTGTTTGTTTTTTTCCCTGATTTCTATTTACAACTAATTAAAATATTGTAATATTCGAAATATTTAAATAGGAAACTTAAAATATATATATTTGCTGATAATGAAATGTAAATAAAACGAAATTAAATCCATACAATGACGTGAAATTTAATTACCATTTTGTGACCCCGTTTGGAAAAAAGAGCAAAAAAATGTTGTATCAAAATATTGATCTAACGTTGTTTGACTAAAACTCGTTGACCTAAAATCAAAATCCAATTTGCAGTCATTAAGAAAACGAATTGGATTTGCTTTCCCCGCTCTTTACAGGCATCAACTAAAAAAACAAAAGAAATATTTCTTCATTCAGTTTTAAATAAGGTTTTGAAATGAAATCCTTCGGAAAATTAATTCAGTTCTTTTGAATGAGAGTCAAAATATTCATTTTTGTATTAAAAAAAGGAAATAAATCAGATTTAAGATAAGAAAAACAAATTAAAAAAAAAAACCAATACCTAACAGAGACTAAGGAAAAAAAAAAAGAAAAATTTCAATTCATTTATAAAGAATTTATAAACCAATTAATTAAGAAGAAACTTCGTTCGATTTTATAATAGAATGAAATATTTTATATCAATCAATAAATTAAGTCAGAAAACCTTAGTTTTTTTGAAATATTACAAATTATAGAGTTTTATCGATTATAATTTGAATCATTGAGGACATAATTTCATATATAGTTTTGTGTTACAGCTATGATTATGGAACTTTTACATATTGTTAAGTGTATCAGTTTAATAACATGTTGTTTCATATCTCAATGGATATATGATGCCAATTGAGAAAAAGCAAAAGTAAAGTTATTATCACTTTTCATTTTGGAAACCAATTACTGTAAATTAAAACAAATATTTCTTCCATTTTTTACTAGACTTTTTTTTTTTCAATTTCTTTGGCCTTAAGATAAGTATCATCTTTGTTAATATTAACCAAACTAATTTAAATCATTGTATTTAATAATATAAACAAATAAATTAAAAAGAAAAAGATGCTATAATCAGTTATGGTTCATTAAAGGCAATTTCGTTTTGTAATTAGAAGTACTTCAATTAAACTTAAAATAATAGAAAAATTCAAGAATTAATACGATTAAAATTAACGGAGCAATTATACAAATTCACACAATGAAACTTGAATGAAATATTTTTTTTAATTTCTAAAACTTTTAATTGATTATTAAATTATCAAAAAATAGTGAATGACCCTACAAATCTAAAAATAAAATTCGTTTTCGCGAACATTTTGTTCTGAAAAAGTAAACAAATGAAAAATAATTTCTTGAACTTTTTGGTTTTTTTAACAGATGAATATAGAACAATGCGCTCTGCTTGTCAATTGGCCCTTTCTTGTTACATCGTTTTTTTTGCTGTTCTTTTTACAGAGAGATGGAAATATCTCGCCAAATGATTTTGTTTTGTTTTCTATTGAGCTCGGCATATCTTTGTTTTTGTAACGCTAAATCTGTTAAAAACAAAATTAATCATAATTGCTATTACATTTGAAACTGATTTGTGAGTGTGTGGGTGCTGCGAAATTTCTGAATGAATTTGAAGAGACCAAATATAAAACGAGTTGATAGTTGAACCTGAAGCATCCCGTATTGAGCTTAAATTTACTGCTTTCCTTTATTTTACTGGACGGGCTACATTCTTAAGAATTGTGCTTTTTCGATGTTTTGAAATCTTGAAATCTGGCAATGAATGATTTGATTTGATTGATGTCTCTTTCATATTAGGTTCACTCCTTTCTTAAACTGTTGGTCTCTTTTCTGACCGTTCCCTCTTCCTATAGATAAGAACAATAATAAATAAAAAGCACTGTCATTTGGATTTCTATTGGGAAGAGGACGAAGGAATAATTTCCTTGTGTTATTCCAACAGTCTTCGAAAGATTATTATTTTTAGTTGCGTCCGTTTCAGGAAACCCCTTTGTTTATACAGATAAATCGAGTCTCCTAAGAGACCCGTTGGTCAATATCGTGAGGAAGCTTTGACTTCAGTTGGGGACAATCACACGCAGCTCTCGTTCATCGATTCTTCCAATGGGATTTTTTTTTTCTCTTAGAAATGGCAAATATTTTGTTGTTATCACAAGAATGTTAGTTAGATACGTTTTGACAAGTTTCTGATTGAATTGAATTATTGAAATTGTTATCATCGATGAACAGTAAATACGAAATGATTATAATTAACTAATTCAGATTTAATTAAACCTATCCCACCTAACAATGGCCGAGTGATTCGTTAACTGGCATTGATAACCAAAAATCCGAGTTCGAATCCCCGAAAATGTATGGATGTTCTTTGTTTACCCTGTTCATCCGAAGATGTTGAACGACTGTCCTTTGTTAGGGAGGAGCCACTCCAGGTATCCACCCTAAGGATCTTATTCTACACAATGGAGCTTATTTACCATTGGGCTAATCTCCACTACTGTTAAATTGATATTAAGATTATTTCTGGGTGAATTAAATTAATTTTAAGGATCACAAAATGCATTCATCCAAACCATCAGTTTTTTTGGTGTTTTTTTCGTTTTTTTATTTGAATAAATTGTTTATCTACTTCTAATAAGAAAAAATTACTACGGCAAATTTTTTTTCTTGAAAAACTTGTTCTGATTAAAAAGTGAATGTGAGATTAGAAACTTTCCTGAGGACTAAACCTCCTAAGGACTTTTTGGCTTCGAAAGCTGAAATATCTTACTCTCTAAAATAATATTAACTCGATAAACTAAATTGGTCAATTTTACCTGAACGGCAACTACATAATACTAAATTAAATTCTATTACAAGGTGTTAACTGTAACTAACACTGAATTTCTCCGGAGAAAAGCTAAAGAAAAAGAATATCACTCAGCCTTTGAGGCAAGGATAATTTGGAAAATGGTTAAATGTTGTTTGTTAAGGAAATAAATTTACAATGTAATTAACAAGAATTTAGATCTCAACCAATTAGAATAGTTTACTATTGATCTATTAACTGAACTTCAGATAATTGTTTAAATTTCTGTGGAAATAGTTTATCTTATATTATAAAAGCATTATTCTGTCTGTCATAAGACTTTGTTTTTCCAATTTTGTGACCAAACTATAAGAGATAGATTGGTCATGTAAATAGATAAAATGTAGATCTTTTTAAGACAAACAAAATGCTACAAAAATCTTTCGAAAAAAGTTTTTGGTTTCCAAGATGGCGCCTTTTAAAGGGTCAAATTTTGACTTTTTCTCAATTTAAACGAAAAGTATAAAAGATGGAAGAGAACATTATATTGAGAAAATGTTGGTATTTGAAAGTTCTATCGAACGATATATCACTTATTCACAAACGCTTCAGCGTTTGCAAGATACATGCAAAAATGTGAATTTTCGGTGTGTGACGCCGACCCGCAATACACCCGAGTTATTCGGAGAAGCCACAACGGGCTGGGAAGTTAGATATTCTCCGACGATCGCAACATTAATTTGCTAAATAAATAAATTTTGTTTTTTGAATGCTATATATGCAAGGGTTCCGGAGCGAAGCGACGGTACTCGGCTATTATTATTATATATTGCATTAGAAAAACGTATATTATAAAAACGTTATTCTGTCTGTCATTCTGTAAGCAAAATGTTAAATTACAAATTACTAAAATGTTACTAAAATAGCGAATCTATTCATAAAAAATAAAAATATATTAAACAACTGTCCAACTATACTGATTGGCGACGTAAATATCGATATTTTCAAAATGAATAAATTAATGCAGTACAGAAATACGTAAAACTTTCAAAAATCGTCTTTACTGAACAACAAGAAACAACTGTACAATTCATGGAAGTACGAAAACAAATATAGATCATATTTTCATAAATAAACATGATATCAAAACACCACGAATAATATGTAAAGAACGAATCGGATAAGAGTTGAAAATGAGAAAATAACAGATCCAAATATAATCTATAAAGCACTAATCAATGATGTTAACAAACCAAAATTCATGAAAATCTACATATATAAAAAGAATAGTCCTGACTCACTCACTGGCTGACTCATCAACGCCCACCCCAACCCCTTGGATCTAGAAAGCTGAAATTTTGCACAGAGGTTTCCTTTATGATGTAGACAAGGAATAAGGCCGGATTTTTCGAAATTCTTACGGGATAGGGAATAATCTGGCAAACTGACGATGAAGTGTATGGCGACAACCCCAGGTGTGTGGCGCCAACCCGCAATACACCTGAGTTAAGTGGAGAAGGGCACAACGGGCTGGAAAGTCGTATATTCTCCGATCTCAATATTAATTTGCTAAATAAATAAAGATTTTTTTTTTTAATGCTGTAGATAAAAGGGTTCCGGAGCGAAGCGACAGTACCCGGCCAGTTTTGATAGAATTAGCGGAAGGGGGAGTAATTTTTTTCAATTATCTCCAGGAAATAGAGTTTCCCTTTTAACTTTACCAATCAGGGAAACCATTACTAATTCCTTTGATTTATAAATTCTTTACTCCATTTTCATCTTCTCTGACATTGAACTCTCAAAATCAGAGAGAGAGAGACTACAATATTGTTCATGTTCTTGCATTCATTATCCTTTTGCAGTGAAATCAACCAATAAAGAGAAGTGACGGCTTGTTTTTAATTCATAGCAACATATTTCAAGATGGAAGAGGATTTTTTGTTTCTTTGGCTGCCGGTTCTTCCTCATGAGTTTCTTTTATTGATTGGAATTTAATGTGCTTTTTTTTTGTTTGTTTTTTTGTTTTTTTTTAACACAGGAATTTTGATTACCTGTTCTCTTTTGTTAATATGAGGTATTTTTTTGAGGTTTTCATCTTCCAAAAGAGCAGAAGTAATAATGAAATAGTGAATGACTCAATTTATATCAGAAGTGATAGAACTAACAAACAGGCATAGTTTTGTGGAGGTTGAACTTTATAACGGAATGTGTTGCTCACAGTTTAGTAATTATCTTAAGAATAAATAATAATTTCAATAAATGTATCGATAATAGTTTACCAGAATCGTGAAAGTGATTGAATTAAAAAAATGTGAATTGAAACACTACAAAATCAGGTTTTGTTGATAGCGATTTTCAGTTATACACAACAAATCTGTCTCTACTGACAACCAAGTGTCATAAAAGTAGAATTTTAACTATTGCAATTCTAGAATAATCAAAAAGATATTCATTTCGTCCATTAAATTATAGTCACCGTTAAGCATTCATATTAAAAAGGAAAACAATTTATTACTATTTTCATTAGTTTGTCAATTGTAATCGAGGATGGAGTTGCATGCAAATTGTTTCTTTTTTTTTCCTTAGTGTTTAATAAACAAACTATTTACAGGATCAAATAGATTATTTCAACTTAGCGTTTATTAACTTATTAGAATATCTACTTGATTTCCTTCCTTCACAGTTTAGATGATGAGTTCTTTCGTGGATGGTAATCATTTTTTTTTCAGCTGAATGTAAACTTTTTTATTATAATTACAGTCAGACCTCGATATAAGGTCACCTCGCATATAAAGTCACTTTTCTAAAGTCCCGGCTCATTGAATAGGAATTCTTTGATATGGATTATCGGATATATGGTCAGATCTTAAAAACCGTAATCGCATATAAGGTCACTTTTGTCTGTGATTTCAGTACCACACTAATTCAATTCCAAGATTTTTTTCGTGGGTACGATCTTATATCGGTGTCATTTCTCCTACTGACCGAGGGGACAGCTTTTTCACAAAGCACTTCATCCCCTCAAATTCTAGGAAAAAAGATGATGAAGACGATATTCCTTTACCTGTGTTAATACAAGATCTCAGAAATCGCGGCTGTGCTATAGAAGGGGAAAGTGAATATGCGAGAATTGATTATGAAATTGCTACCATTTCTCAAGCTTCGATTTCCGAAATTGTTTCGCCAGTTTTAGATTCCAATGCATTAGATAGTGAGGATAACGACAGTGATGCTGAAAGTGAAGCAGTGACACAAGCAGAAGCGCTCAGAGCATTAAATGTCGTAAGACATTTTTTTATGTGCCATGAGAGAGCTGAAGAACATTTTCAGAAACTACAAAACATAGAAAACATTGTACAAAAAAAGATGAAAACCAAAATCGTGACAGTCCTGTATTATGGATTATTTTAAGAAATGTCAGTTGTACATCAGTACTTTGCTTGAGCATACTAGTACTATTTGTATACAATTTTATTCCGAATTAAAATTTTTAAAAAATAATTTCTTTCTGATTCCATTAGTTTTAATTGGTTCAGCTAAATTAAAAAATTATAACCTAATAAACTGATATTTTTGTACGTATTAAATTTTACAAAGAATTATACTGTATTTATATAATGCTTATTTATTGACAAATGCCTATGAATCGTTATAAGGTCATCCCGCTTATAAGGTCACTTTCGCGAGGTCCCAAGGGGTGGCTTTATATCGAGGTTCGACTGTACTTGTCTATTAAAGATGCCAGGAATGATGGGACTTTTCTCTCGTCCAGAAGGATCTAAATAATGATGAGATTTTAGAGAAGTGAATGGTCATAAAACGTCGGAGTGTCTATCTCCTTAAGGTTTGTAGACTTAACAGGGATTACCCACCTACATAGATCTAAACATTTCATGATGAAGATCGGAATTGACGCTCGTGAACTGAAACTTAGTATTATTTAAAACTGATTCATTACAGTGGCAGTTTTGATAAGATTGTTGCATGTTCTACGTCAAATATGTTTCTTTTCCCTTTTCTCTAATTTCTCTGGTATTCAAGAAAAGTAAAAAGATCCCATTGCATCTTTTGTATGTAAAGTTACACTCAAATTTACTTGCATTTTAACCCTTTGTTTGTGATCTTTTCCTGCCTTTGTCTATCTTTCGATATTATTTCCACAATGATAAAATATGGAATCCCTGAATTATACTTGATCAATTAAGGTTGCAATCGCTAGAAATTAAATTTATGAGTTTGCCGTAACGCCGGCGGTTGCTGAATATCCGATAGAAGGCTCATCTACAGCCCTCAGTACCACGTGGTCTTTCTCGTGTTTGTCATTGGAGGTGCGCGCTGTCATTTCAAAAATGGCGATCCGCTTGAATAGCTGGTCTCCTACTCAAACCTTGAAGAAATGACACAACTACATCCAGAAGAAACGTCCTGGTCTTCTGAACGACGGTTTGGTCTTCCTTCATGATTTTACACGGAACACACAGAACTTGTCGCACGATTTCCAAATGTTGGGACATCCGTCATACAGTCTGAATTTGGCTGCCAGTGATTTTCATCTGTTTCCTGCCTTAAAAGAGCTACAACAGCAGGACCCAGATTATTTTGCGGGTGGGATGGACAAACAGATTAAACGTTGTGACAAATGCATCAATCGTCAAGATTACTTTGTAGAAAAATAGTTGTATCTGTAACACTTTAGTGGCACCGTCTCATTCTCTTTTAATAAAGGTTTGCTTTCCGTACACAAGTTTTGTAAACTTTTTTTTTCTGATCGACCTACGTATAATTGAAATTATAAAGTCTTTCTTCTTTTCCCAGTTAAATGAATGATCATTCATAAGAAAGAAAAATGAGTAAAAAAAAAGGTTAACGATGCCTGATAGATCTTGGAAGTCACTTTCACACACTGATGTCATTGACAATATTATCATTGAATCGAGTCGTTGTATATACTGTATATTGGAAATCCATAAGAAAGTTCCATAGAAGTCTCTTGATTTCCAAGATTTATCAATTTAATAATTTTAAAACCCTGCAATATATTCATTTCAATCGTAAACATCTTAGCAATAAAGTAATGATTTAATTTGGGACCAGAAATGGAACTCTTTTGATTGCTTGAAAGAAAACAAGATCATAATTAAAGCACTATTCAAATAGAAAAATCCAGACGGTTATACAGATGTATGCATTCTTTTGTTAGTTATAGAGTTTATTCTTTTTTTTCTGCATTTCAATAGGAAAAACAAAAATAATTTCAAATATTATTTAGTGACTTCTAAATAAACAAAAAACGCCCCAGATTACATTTCATTTCAGTTTGACTTCCTAAGAACTCTCTTAAATTACATTGCCTCTGATTTTTTGTAATTTCTGAATAATATTAATTTTAGAGAAACGTTTCTAATTTTGAATTTTAATTCAGTTTGGAAATAGCTTCCAATCGGTTTTAAATCTGATTTAAGTTTACTCTTCTTTATTGACTTTTACATTTTGTTAATCAACCTGTTACCACGCCAATGACAAATAACAAAAACAATGAAAAGCACAACGCAACTAATTTCTTTTAAGCTATAGAATGAGGTTTTTTAGAAAAAAAGTTATGAAAAGACGATAGGGAATAACGAAGCAGATTTAGAATGAAATTTGCTTACCTTAGCATCGAACGAAAAGCCTCTACCAATAACTGTGATCGCGTTCCATTTAATTCCATGACAATATTTCTCCACACCACTTAGCGCCGATTATTGACTACTGTTGTCATGACGACTGCGCCGCCATTTTACTCCACCTACTAACGTCATCGGGTTAGAGAGAGAGAGAAAAAAAAGATCAGTAACCTCGAACCAGCATAAATCATGTTACGAAATGTGATTATTAGAAATAAATGGAAACATTTTGACACAAATCAAGAAATTTTCTGTATTCTATTTGAAACATCTTCATTTAAGAGATTCTATGAACTGTTTTTGAATCGTATCGTTATTCGCTGTTCTTGAAACATTTAATATATCAATAACATGTTATAAATTAGTGGTAGTCAGTTTCCAAAAAAAATCAATTTCTTACAACGAAATCCGCGTATGGTTTCCCAGCAACAAATATTTTGCATCTTACATTGACAAAAATCTAATTGACATAATTCAATAAATGTGTGTTAAATATGGGAACTTAGTAACGAGGAAACCTCATACCTTTAAGCGGACTGTTTTACATTATCCATTCCGGTGAATTGATAATTGATTTAAATGTCACTAAATTTATGTGTATGCGTAGGATGTTTCTCCCTTACCGACCACTTTGTTTAAGACCTTTGGAAGAATTTAATTCTGCCCTTTAGGTTTCAATCCATCGATATACTGAATGAATGTTTTAGGAAGCACTGTACTTGCAAATTCATCTTCTTTCAATGGCTATAATTTTGCTATTTTTTTTGATTCAATTCAATAACATTTTTATTTTCTAATCCACGGCAATACACCTGAGGAACCTTCATTTCTTGGGATATTCGAGCTTTTTAGATTGCAAAGTATTCATTCCGTTTTACAAAACAATATACACAGAGAACATACTATCAGTCGCAACTTCATCAAAGACAATTTTGTCTTTAAAAAATAATAAAATGGAGGAATGAAATCGTAGAAAAACATAACCAACAGAAAGACAAATGCTAAAACAATATTCCATTTTATCCAAATCCTTACAAGGTCAGAGAATCCGATTGTCGTGAAAATTTCATGATAATTTAAGGACAATAGAGGGTAATACAGTTCAAATCTATTTTTTATTCTGTACATAAACTCTATTTGTGATTCAATAAAAAATTGCAAGATTTTTATTTATGCAGATGATGTTTTACTTCTTACAATAACCAAGATCAGAACCTTGCTTTCCTGTATTTTCAACAAATTATTAATAATAATTCAACAATGGGCTTCAGATACTGTTCGGTTTTGTTTATGAGAGCCTTCCACGCTTCTGCGCAAGCGTCAGGGCTCCTTCGATTTCTTCAAAATAAGTGTGAGGAGAAACAAAGAGGGGATGTTTACTTTTTATCAGAGTTAGTTTACTAGTAGCTGCGTTCTATTTACGCTTTTCGGGAAAGAATTAGGGAAGAATAAATACTATTGCCAAAATAACAGATTCTAAAAAAAAAACACAGGTCTTAGGAAAGTGCCCATCTCTGCGTATCACCCCTTTGCGTGGTAGAATCGTCCGCCAGTGTGGTTCTCGCTTTTGAAAACGAACAATAATAAAATGTCCATCAATCAAAACAAAATAAAAATTATGATGATTAAAACTAAAAACAAAAAAACTAAACTTAAACTTACATTTTAAGTTTCACATTAATTCTTTTGATAATAATGTAAATAGTAATAATAATTTATTTATAATATTTACAAATGAATTTGTTATGTAGATGATAACTACAATTGGAACACTCATTATAACTACGTACTGAAACGATTACATTACCTTCACTTTTACGTTTCATCATCAAAGAAACAAATACCAATTTTAAACATAAACTCATTGTATATTGTAGTGATTTTTATACTTATTTTTATAGTTTTTATCATAATTTTATCCTTTGTATTTTAGTTATTCCGTTTTTCAGTGTTCTAATCATTATTATTCAATTTTCTGTATTTATCTATTAATCTGTTTATATTTAAATTCTGACGGTTGTGGCATCTCTTTTAATTCACTTTATTTAAATCACAACGGTTTAAAAACCCTTTGTGATCACATGTCATTTAAATCAACCAATAAATTGTAATCGCCACAACCAATCAAATCATTTGTACATAACCTATAAATACCGATGTTACCTGCAAATCAGCAGTTCTCAGAGTTCCTTCAGATCCAACAGAGTCTAAGCCTCCTTTATTTCTTACGAACCAGACACCACGATAACATCCCACAATATAGATCACTTGTTGATTCGGTACTGAATTATAGCCTGAATTGTTGGTATTGATTAACAAACAACAGAAAAATAATATTAATAAACTAGTATAGAAAATATTCGATAATATTTATAGAAATTATGAGAATCAAACTGAGTAAAATAAAATAAAAATAAGACTTACCGTACTGGCCCGAATGTAGCGCGAGGTTTTTTTCCGAAAATACAATCTCAAAAAAAGCACTCGCGTTATTTTCGCAGTCTTGCATTTTAAATAGCGCCTGAACGTAGACTACCTGCAATACAACTCCCGCGCATCGCCTTCTGCGCATTTCCTCCCGCGCCGCGCTCTTATCAACTGTCTGCTAGTTCAGCTTCGTTTCTCATTTATTTAATCATCATAATTTACGATTATTTTTACGATTTTTTTAATTTTTACTATACAACTAACTTCGTTCCTGAGGATTTCCGTTAGAATAATAGAGAGTTTTTGCCCAGCTCGCTATTCTAATACGGTAACGCTGAAGTCACATGACTGGTATTCTGCGCATGCGTCACTATATCGTAGAGGAAATACAGTTAATGTGACACGTTAAATTTCCTCAAATAGCGTATCGCTTTACGATAGGAAACACGAGTTCCGATAAACATGAGTTCCGACACTAGCGCTCCTGGTGACGAATTGTAGAACTTGAAGTCCAATCGATTTGTATCTATTTATTCGAAATTACCGATTACAAAAATGATTTTCACGATCGGAGGGCATCTTTTCCTTATGTTTTCGTGGATGCTTTCATAAAATGTTACATTATTAATCAAAATCATTTCATAATTTCGGCTTGAAAATTTGAATCGACAGCGATCCGAGATCTCGAAAAGATATCGCCCTTGATCGAGATTTAACGAGACTGAATTATTCATCGAAATTGATTTATCGAAACTAATAACAAAGAAAGACAAAACGATGAAAAAAAAAAAAGAATATTTCCTATTTTAATTAATTAAAAACATTCATCTATTCGATGCATTGACTAAATGATATTTATAAAAATCAATGCTATTTTTTTCGTAAATAAACCGTAGGCATGATGACAATTGAGAAGTGTAAATTTTCACGTTATGGCAAAAACTCTCTTCATGACAGAGCCCGCTATTTTGGTTTCCGTATTCGTTCACGTGACATTTTCGTTTCCCGTATATAAATCACGTTATGGCAAAAACTCTAATATCCCGAAAATCCTCTACATTCCGCTAGGTGAAAGGACAAATAATACTCTACACATAAATGAAATTTTAGGTTATTCATTCATTGTAGTGTAAATAAAAATTGCTTGTAGCCTACATTTTAATTTTCTTTTGATTTTTTTTGATTTTTCTTGAAATGATTTCGAAAAATTGGGGGTCGTGTTATATTCGAGGTCGTGCTATATTCGGGCCAATACGGTAAGTATAGAATTTTGAAAATAGAAGAAACATTTATATATAACATTATTTTAAAGAATTTTTTGAATATAACAAGATTAAAGAAAAATATAACTCCAATATAGATATTAGATTTTATTGGCTAAGAATTTTTGAAATTCCTAAGATGAAAAATAATTTTGACTTTAGGATAGAGCAGTGCTTCTCAACCGGGGTCTACATGGACCCTGGGGGTCCATGTAATATTCTTTTGGGTCCACAGGGATCTCATTGAATCACAATTATTTTAAAATGGTTTATTATGAATTATTTACCAGTGTGCATAAATGCTCCATAGAATTTAACTGTAGAATTATTTATTTGCATTAAATTAGTTTTCATTCAAAATAAAGCATAATCATTTGCTATTTCGCTGATTATTAATATAATCCCTTTTTCTTTTATCGAATAGCTATGAGGGGGTCCACCAAAAAAAAAAAAAAAAGAAGGGAAAAGTGGTCCATGGGTAAAAAAAGGTTGAGAAACCCTGGGATAGAGGAATATATTTATTCAAAAGTATTTAGTCAGATATTTTGGGAAAATTACAGTAGTAACAGTTTCAAAACAATTAAGACTCAATTAAGATATGAGACAATAAATAAAAATATAAGATCAAAGAAGATTTTTCAGAGGAAACGAGAGAGATAAGAAAAAAACTAAATGATATGGCTTTCGAGGAAAGAAAAAAGGGGAATTTAGCCTTGGTGAAGTATGACAAGTTGATTGTAAATGGAAAATATGTAGAAACAAAAGACTGGTATGAAATATATAATTTAAAGCAGGAGGCGATTAGGAGACTTCAAAGAGGTAAAACAGGGGAAGACACAACTAGGAATTGACTAAAAAATAGAGAAAATAATAAAAGACAGGAAGCAGAAAAACACAACAAAAATAAGGGAAAATTCAATGAAATCGCAATTTTGGCATGGAATATAGCAGGTAAAACAGAGGTGGAATGCGAAGATTGGAAGGAAATTATTAGTAAAGATATAATAGCGTTCACAGAGGTGTGGATGGAAAAAAAAAAGATAGAAAAATATATAAAGGTGTTACCAGATACACACAAATGGGTTTACTCAGAGGCAAAGAAAAAGGAAAAAAATAACAGAGGAAGAGCAAGTGGAGGGATAATAGTTGGCTGGAATAAAAAACTAAGTTGCAAACAAGAATTAGAAGGAAATGAAAAAGACGAAAATATAGTGAAAGTGAAGCTAAAAAATGGCGGTGAAATGATAATATTGTACTCTGTCTATAATAATATAGGCATAGTGTTAAAAAAAATAGAAGCAAATATATATGAGAACATTAAAAGAAGTGAAAATATAATCGTAATAGGAGATATGAACGCAAGGACTAAACAGAACAGGGTGTGTGTTACCAAGAAGAAAGGCAGTGGAAGTATAATAGAAGATCAAGAGACTGTATAATAAACACAGAGGGGAGAAATTTGCTAGACTTTATTAATATGTATAATATGAAAATTGTAAATGGCACCACAAAAGGTGACCAAAGGGAGAGTTCACCCTCAGGAACGAAAAGAGAGCATCAGTTATAGACCTAGTAATTGCAAATACAGAATTTTGTAATAATATTATAGACTTTGTAGTAAAAGAAATTGAAGGATCAGACCACTTTCCGATAGAATTAAGAGTTAAAAAAGAGAGAGGGGAGAGTACAAATAAGGATAGGGAAAAGAAGGAGAAAGAAAAACTTAAAGAATTTGATATTATAATATGGAATGAGGAAACAAAAAAAAATTTCAGGGATAATTGCCAAAAAAGCTTGGAAGTTTTGAAATTCAAAGATCAAATGGAAGAGTATAAAAAATTGATAAAGATAATGGATAGAAGTAAAATAACGAAAACAGTACAGGCAAGGGAGTTAGTTGAAAAAAATAAAAACAAATGGTTTGATAAGGAGTGTAAGATGTTAAAAGGGGAGGTCGGTAAAGCAAGAAAAGAATGGAAAAAGGAAAATGAAGAGATTAAGAGAATTTATATATAGAGAAAGTTAACAATTATAAGAAAAAAATATTGGAAAAACAAAGAAATTGGGAAGAAAAAAAAATAGACGAAATAAAGAAATGTAAATATGAAAATGAAATTTGGGAGGTTTTAAAAAAGGAAGGAAGCAGAGGGAAGGTAAGAGAGAAAATACATAAATTTGAAAAGGAGGAATGGGAAAATTATTTCTTAAATCTGTTAGAAGGGAAAAGGGAGAGAATATATATAGAGGGGGAAAGAAAGGAGGAAGAAGAGAGTAACCGTCAAACTTGGAATAAAGAATTAGAACAAGCAATTAAGAAAATAAAGAATAAAAAGGCGCCAGGAAAAGACAAAATCACAAATGAAATGATCAAAAATGTAAGTAGCGAGATGTATAATAGATTCCTAAAATGTATGAACTATTTTTGGCAAAATCAAACTATCCCGGAGGAGTGGAAGGAAGCCGTTATAGTACCAATTTTTAAAAAAGGGGAGAGAGATAAATTGAAGAATTATAGAGGAATTATATTGTTGAATAGTTTCTTTAAAGTTTATGCTTACATGATACAAAATA
>JAFIDM010009631.1:9764446-9778550 GCA_023159025.1 Thereuonema tuberculata
CGTCCATAAACAGAAAAAGACAGAAGCAGTTCAGGGAAACCAGCTTATCCTAATAATCAACTCATCATAAGAGCTTTCAATGCTAATATTAATAAACTTTATCATCAGTAAACTAATAAAGTATAAATTACAAAAAAATAGCTCACTATTAGATAGGCTTTTGTAAAATAATTTAGAATAACCAATCCGAGTATATCTAGAAGCAGTGGGGGGGGGGAAGTAATCCTGATAAAAATACTTTCAATAATTTAGTGGCTGAAGGTAATAGAAACAGGAAACTTTATAAATTTAATGAAGTCTTCAACTTTTAAACCTAAATAATTAACAAAGAGAAAAGTATGAGAGGATTTCTTTTTTAGGAAAAAACTTTGCTTTGTTTTCTTATTTTTTTGTGATTTAAATATAAATGTAGTAAAACAAGAAGAAAAAAAGTCGTTTACCTGGTCTTCTGTTATTTTCGGAAATTAAATTCTTAAGGCAGCTTAATTATTTTTTTTTCCTTCCTTTTAAGTTCCTAATCGACTTCCTGTTTTATTAGTTGGAAAGTAAAATGGACTCACGTGAATCCTCATTTTTAATTCCATCAGTGAAAACGAATTTTTAAGATATCCTAATGCTCTTAAGAGCCTCGAGTCCTTACAAAGATCGACTTCATTCTTAATAGGATTCCGATTTTAATAAGTCTCTAACATCCATAATTCCTTTTGATTCTTGTCGTATTATGCAACGACTGACATTACCAAGTATTGGATGGAGACGCAGCGACATCTTCTCTGTCCCTTGTAATTGAAGCAAAACATTCCATTTCAATCGAGAAGAAATGATTTCACTTCAAATTCATTATTATTTATTTATTTATTTATTTATTTATTTATTTATTTAAAATTGTTTGATGGAACTAACCTTGGCATTTCAGAACTAACAGAGTATGTCTCTTTCGATTCTTAACACATCTCAATGCAAGTGACTACTGTTCATTGTTCTTTTAACTTATTAGTGAACTCTAGAGTTTGGGTTTAACTCGACTTTTTCTTTATTGCAAAATACACGTAACATGAAAGCATAGATTTTGTCTAATAATTTTGATGCTTTTTTATTTTATCAAAACGTAATAAAAGGATATTGACATTATGAAATAAAAGGTTTATAATTGTAATGTGAAATAAAAAAAGCCAAATTTTACAATTTTTCTTATTAAGGTCAATTGAAGCAAATATGGAATAAGAAAAAAAAAATAATACCTAAAGTTTTCATAAGAATTGATAATATCAAATAAAAATCAAACAATAATTACTAAAGACTTTAGAAATATACTACAGTGCAACCTGGATAATTCGAAGCTGAAGGGACCACTACAAAACTTCGAATTATCCAAGACTTCGAATTAAACAAGTTACATCTTTTAACTCTAATTTCAGGTCCACTGAATGCTTGAAAAGATTATTCTGGTCAATAAGTAAATATTTATTCAGAAAGATCATGCTATGAAAGACTTAAACACTATATGTATGTAAACAAAATAAGATTTATATTATGTAAGCTATAGTACATATTACATTCAATACAGAAAATTATAGTTTTTCAAAAAATTAGGCAATGTCTGATTGTTTTGTAGAATTCAGTCGCTTAAGGTTAGCAAAATCATCAAGCATGTTAGTGAACGGAAAACAGCTTCACTTACGTTGGTTTGTCCTTCAATGTACCGATGAAATTCGGCGCTATCCCGTACTCGTTGGCGATTTGGCATTTCTTCTTTACCCTTTTCCACCTCGCGAATGACGGCGACCGTTTCTACGAACGTTAAATTCTTCTACATGCGTGGTTTACTGAAAGACTGGTGACACTGACAGCAGGAAGCTCGAGTGGCGTCTTAAGCGTCACGTCTTAAGCGAACGGTGGCAGGAAGGGGATTTCAGTTGTCACGTGTCGAATTTCTAAACGATGAAACGCCGAAAAGTCGTTATGGTTCGAAATTTTTTACAAAAAACTTCGAATTAAGGAAGTTGAACTTCGAATTATCCACGATTTTTTAACATTGATTTAATAAGAAATTCAAGGGACCAAGAGAAATCTTCGAATTAACCACGATTTCGAATTAAAGACGTTCGAATTATCCAAGTTGCACTGTACTTTATAGTTTACGTATTAAATTTTGATTAATAAAACGACATCAGTTCCCAATTATAGGTTCCCAGTCGGTTAGATAACAAAGCAGCCCTAAGGCTTACCAAACCTTCTATTTAATGGAAATCTTTCTGATATTAAGACTTCCCCTAATAATGCTCAGCTAGTTAATAAAAGAAACAAAAAGAGATCTTTGATTTGATTAGCATTTCAAGAAATGTAAAACTACATAGGATAAAGTTAAGCTTTAATAATATTGATGGATTAATGAAAACTATTTTTTTTTTATTTTGTCCTAAAATCAAAAGAGTGGAGATGATGATGAATTAATTATAGTTAAATCTAAATAAATGTCTATATATTAACTTCCAATTGTAAAATGTGCAATTAGACACTTGCATTACATGATTCAAGAACTAAAACAGAAATTTCAGCCTCCCTGAAGGATCTATTTAACTATTAACTGCTTCAAATATCTGTTTCTTCACTTGATAAAACAATGATCGAAAAGGCTTTATATATAACGAATCCTAATTAATTGATGGAATCATTTTCTTTATTGTCTTTTTTTTTTAATCCAAACAATCAATTGGAAAAAAATTAAATCAAAAAACTGAATTTAAAGAGAAAAAAAGAAAACTTAGACATTAACTTTCTTCTAAAACATACACAATTTCGAAAATAAGTTAATTTTCAAGATTTAATGGCATTTCCTACAGAATCTACTACGAATTACTTAAAGATGAATCAGTTTTCCGCGGATAGAAAATGATGACATAGTGTGTTTAAAACGACGCGACTTAATGAAGCGAATGGTGTCAATAGAAGCTCTTTTAGCAAAAACAAATCATAGAAATAGCGATTAACAGAGAAAACCTCTCAAACAGATTTCCTAGCTTTCAGACAAGCAGAGGAGCTTTGAAAGAATAATTAACAACTTTTCCGAGATTAAAATCGAGCTCTTGTGTTTCGCCGCCAATTGCCGAGTCAGTAGCTCGACCATTCGACCATCGTCGGGTGATAAACTAGATCTTTGAATGACTATACGCGCATTTATCATTATTTTATTTATTTTTTTGTATTTCAACTTCTCGGCCCTATTCTTCTTTGTTTAATATCCAGTTCATTTTGGCTTTCAAAATAATAGAAGGCGTCAACTCCAATCCTCTGTGACCCGAGTGGTGTAAAATGTAATGGCCGTTATAGATGTGCTATTAAAGTAAGTGACCATCGACTGATGGACAGAAGATTGCTGCTGTTGCTCTAATATAGAATCGGATCTATTTTCAAAGCGAATTGTTGTCCATATGTAGTAGCAATCTGACACCAGCATACCTGCAGTATTATACCCTATAATGAACAAATATCAATTTACCATGCTGATGGAAGTCATTATGGCAGGGTGTAAGATCAAGTTTTATAGCTTCATTGGCAATCTACCCTCACATTGCCATTGGCATTGCTTACTTAAATGGCACGTCTAAAACGACCTTAACAAATAGAATATCCTGTTAGAAAAGTTTGAACTTTGTTCCGAAAACATGACATCTAGTTTTTTTTGTTTTTTTTATTTTTTTTTTTTTTTTAGAAAAATAACAAAATATTGAAGATTAAATGACATAATTACAGTCATTGAAAAATAATTGCAAAATAACGTGTTTTGGTGGGGATAATGGAATTTTTTTCCAAATTTCAGTTTAGTACTTATCAATTCAGAAATTTCTCATATCATTGAGAAATTACTTGACTAAATTTAAGTTTGAATGAACGAAGTCTAGGTAAACTTAAACAATAAATGAAGAATAACCTCCTTTATAATTTTTTTTAGCTGGGAAAAAAAAATTGACATTACTATAAACGCTTTATTTTTCAAGTGGAAATTGACATAATGAGAGGGAATTGCAAAAAAACAGATTTTTTAGTTACAAAAACCAGAGTTTATAGAATCCCCTGAGATTTCTTTGTTTTTTTGTTTTTTTTCATGTTATTCTTTTCCGTTACTCCTGATAATTCAAATAAAAAGATATTGTTTTTCCTTTTGCTCGTATTTCTTCTTCAGCTTCCAATAATGAGGCAGTGTTGTCTCTGTAAACAATCATTTACTCAACCATTGGTGGAAATTATCGAGTGTGTGAGCTTCTGTTTGGCAAAATGCCAGCGTCACCTTAGACTTTGTGGCTTTGATTTCTGTTTTTCTCTCTTCCATTTTACTCCTTATCTCAGTGCAACAAGTCTGAGATATCGGCCAGAAAGAACACATTGTTTGATAAAGTTATTGTTAGAAAATAAGCTTAAACTTACTTTCTTTTCTGTAATGTTTCTTCAGGATAAAGTGGTGAGAAATTTCCAAATGTTGCCTTCTTAGATGTGGAAGCAGACACTGTCTTTAGATTTATATTAGTTTTCCCATGTCCTTAGTAGATTTAATAGCATTCAGCCATTGTCGTAGAAAGATCGAGAAAGTTCTCGTGACCTCAAATCCTAAGGACTTCACGAATTAGTTAAAATTTTCTTCAAAACAGAAATAAAAACAAAAATAGAATCTTCACATC
Source organism: Thereuonema tuberculata (assembly GCA_023159025.1). NCBI lineage: Eukaryota > Metazoa > Arthropoda > Chilopoda > Scutigeromorpha > Scutigeridae > Thereuonema > Thereuonema tuberculata. Next base: position 9,769,123 of record JAFIDM010009631.1, read on the forward strand.
ATTTCTTATCTGATGGGTTTTTTTCCGAACCTAACTTTCGAAATGTAAAATATGACTTATTAAATTTTGATTAGAAAATATGGATTAATAAAATTGCCAAAAATATTCTATTAGTTTTGCGTCCAGGAAATAATCCATACTCAATTTATTTATTTATTTCTACTTTTATATTATTAAGAAGATTTGGTTTTTTTATTTGATAGTATTTTTTAAACCCGATCGGATATTGTTCGGAAAGGTCTTAAGAGATAGATGTTTCTAAAATTGAAGAAGTATGAAAGGAGTGGAAATTATAGCTTAACAGTGAAGTGATTAAACATAGAAATATTTCAACCAATCAGGAACAAATATAGAAAAGGAAAAAAAAAGGTTGACATACTTTCGAAAATGATAACTTAAAATTATTGGTAGAAATTATCATTAAATTTCTGACAATAACTACGCTCTCTGAAGTAATATATCAATGGCTCAACCAATAATAATAATGATCAGTTTTATTCACCCTCATTAAATACAATAACGGCTGTGCTTTTGAGCCAAGTGGGTTAAAATTTACCAACTGGTTGCTACCTTTTAGTCAAGGATAAAGTAACACAAGGAGGGAAAAAACATTATTTCCTCTAATAAATTTCAAGGTATGATTATTAAACAATGAGACTGTTTAAACATTTTTGTCTCCTAATTGTGGTGTTGACAGTAGGAAGTGTTTGCATTGTTAGAAGGTGCTTATGTGATTGGCAGATTCTCGTTAGTATGTCTGATGTAGTTCTCGAGTTCCTGCTGTTGCAATTAAATGATGTTCCTTCACTTCACTAGAGTAAGCCTTCAACATAAAACACTTTTCTATTTAACCGAAGCAGCATTCATTAGACTTCTTCTTTTTTTTCTTCCTTTTTTTTTTGCTTAATATTACAATTTCTTTAAGTTATCATGCATTCCGTCTGTAAGTAAATACCACGCTGTTTTTTTAGGTTAAGCGCTTCCCAAAAATATCCTTTCATTTTCATATACTAGCTTTCCCCGAAAAAAATAGCTTGTCTCGAAAACTTGAATTGCATTTTTGAATAAAGAAAATGTCAATCCAACAAACTTCAGCGAAAGATTGAATTATTTTATTGAATTGTAGAATTTTTTTAATTCATTAAAAAAATTTCAACTTTATTGCAAAATAAGAAATGTTGCTAAGTTGTTTAATTAAAATTGTGATTGTTATGATGAAAATGAAAATATTTTCGTCCTAACAATAAAAATTTTAATTAGACAATTTAACAATTTTAATTAAATTCTGAACAATATCAAATTTAATTTTAATGGTGTAAAGCAATGATATTTTTTTATTTTAAAAAAAAATGTGAAAGATCTAATCTTGTTTTTCAGATCTCACTTATTCGTTTTAATATATAATTTATGAAATTCAATTTGCTCAACTGCAAGTCGCAAAGGTTAAAGGTCAATCCTAAACGACTACCCTTGTCTAAACCCTGTGTGTTGCTAATTCACTATTCGATACATAATGCGACGTTGGTGAAGGAGTTCTTTTCCAGTTCAATAGGTAATTTATGTGCAAAATACCTATTTTAACACTAAGTAGAAACTGCTTAGATAATTTAAAAGGCTTTCACCATCTGGGATAGTCAAATTATAATGAAAAATGCCTAATTTCAAGTCATTTGTATTTGATTGAACATTTAATTGCATTTATATTCAATTAGCAGAATTTTGACGATAGAAATAAACAGATCCTGTCTTCTAAGTAATATTTGGCTTTCAGTTAAATTAACTAATTGAGTTTTCATTCTAAATATTAGTAAAAAAAAATGTTTATTTGGCGAGGATAACGAAGCATTTTGTGAAGTTTACTATTTACTATTTTTAAGATTTTTTTTCCGGATTTTTATTACAATTTTTGAGTTTACTTTTTTCTAAAAATTCTATTGACAATGAATGACGTTTTGTGGAAAAGAAAAGAGCATCTTCAGGTTAATTTCCTTGAGGTATTTGAGAAGAAGTCATTGATTCCACTGGTGTCTTGTTAGTTCCTTCCTGAAAATCGGAATTGGAAACATTCAATTAGTGATATTGACACCGATAGACGCAAACAAACGAACGACGAAGATTTACAATCCTTCCTCGATAAAGAACTCGTTTAAGACCTTGTTCGGTCCCAAGCAACTTAGCACTTAGTCACTTTCGTTTGTATTAAACGAAGGAAGGGTAGTAAAAAAAGAGAAATAGAGAAAAGATTAATTCGTTCATAGTGAGATTCATTTGGGACAAATCGCTTTAATATTTCACAAAAATTAAATCAAACTAATTCATTCCTGCCTTCTTTCAGTATCATGTGATTTATACGTGGTCGTTACAGAAGTAATGGCAACTATTTTTTTATCTGCCAAATATGCGGCACCACTGCAATTCCAGAATACACATTGAAAGCTTATTGGATATTATTCTGATTGGCACCACTAACGAGGTCTGGGTCAGTGAAGGAACGTCATGGGAGCAAGTGGAAAATACGTATTTGGAAATCATCGTTTAATAAGGCAATGCAGTGTAGCCAAAGAAGAAAAACGAACACTGGAATGCTCAATAGACATTTCTAATATCCCTCAAAGTATTCTCCAAGATTGTCTCCCGTACGTTGCCAGCGTTTGGGAAGGCAGAGAATACCACTGGCTGAAGATGACCTCTTGCTGAAACGCCGTCAAAATTTCATCTTTTTTCGCTATTGTTTCCCATGCAACTGCAGCTTGAGTTTTGGAAACTAACCAAAGTCACATGGATTCCGGTCTGGCGAATATAAATGGTGTTCCAGGACTTCCCACCCTCATCGACGTAACAAAGGAGCTGCTGTGGGACATGTGGCGTTATCGTGAAGAATGATGGCGTTGGACAGCTGCTTCCAAACGCTGGCAACGTACGGTGGACAATCTTGGAGATTACTTTGAGGGATATTAGCAAGGTTTATTGAGAAATAATCACGTGATAGATACGAAGTAATGTTATAGTTGAATTTTGTAACTGGAGATCCCCAACTTCCCACTCCTTTCTCCCTTTCTCCACACGCCTTTCACTTCAAACCTTTTCTAGTTCGTAAAAAAATCATGTGATCATTACAAGTATCCTTCAACAATGTTTGCCCATCCCTCACCGCCCTCCCGTTTACACCCTATATTTCGAGTTTTTGCCTCCTCGTTAATACGCGGCGTTATTAGGCACAACAATATTTTAATTCCAATTGTCGCCACCAGGTTAATCTGTGACGCTATTATGCACAACAATAATTTAGTTCCAATTGTCGCCACCAGGTTAATCTGTGACGCTACTATGCACAACAATATTTTACTTCCAATTGTCGCCACCAGGTTAATCTGTGACGCTATTATGCACAACAATAATTTACTTCCAATTGTCGCCACCAGGTTAATCTGTGACGCTACTATGCACAACAATATTTTACTTCCAATTGTCGCCACCAGGTTAATCTGTGACGCTATTATGCACAACAATATTTTAGTTCCAATTGTTGAACAACAGTAGTTTTTAAGTACCAGTTGTCGCCTCCAGGTGCATACGTGACGATTTCAAACCCCCCCACACACTTCATGATCATTCCTCCCCCACCCAAAAAAAAAATAAATTAAAAAGGTTGTTTTTACACTTCTTACATTGTCTAAAGTATGGAACTTACCCACATGCGAAATTTCAAGTTTGTAGCATGTTGAGAAGTATGCTAAACATTTCGAACAGACACACACACACACACACATCCACAAATTTCCCTTTTATATTATGGATACAAGAAAGCACAAAAACAAGACAAAGCAATGTTTTTATAGAGTATTAGTATAAAAAAACATGTATATGTTTCTTTTTCGGCCATTTCCTGTGATACAGGAAGTGACCTCAGACCTGAACTAGTATTTTTCGCAAATCATAAGGATTCCAATAAAGTAGAACTCAATGTCTGTTATGAGTGAAAGTAACTTTCGTATACAAGGTCACTAAAATGTTGCGTAGAACAAAGTAGATAAAAATTACAGGTTGACATTCAAAAATCCGGTCATCGATTATCCGGTTCCTTCAGATTTCCAGCATGGATTTAGAAGCGCAAATTCTGTAGAACTATTTTATTCAGTTGAACTAAAATTCTTTAGACTGTTGTATTTAGTTGGTGAACATTAAAATTTCCTTTGCTTTTCATTTAGTACTTAATTTTCTTTCTTTAAAGGACTATACAGATAGTCATTTTCTTTTAAATATACATATCCTCAGGTCCGGAGGTTGCCGGATTTTCGAATGTCAACCTGTATATATATAAAACAGATTTTGGAAAAAAGGCTTTTATTTACAATGCACTAAAAAGGAAGAAATAATTTTATCTCCACAATCACAAGATTGTATGATGTAATATCACTAAAAAAAAAAAAAGCGTGGGACACTTAAATACTACCGTAGTTCATTTACAGTTATGCCATTGAAACCTAAAATGGGATATTTCCATATTAAATTTATTTCCATATGTTAAATTTGCAACTTCATGCTGATGTAAAGTACCTATATTGAGGGAAATTGTATAATATGTTGTAATTAAGTTTCAGTCATATATTGCATTATTAGTGGTTCCCCATGGTTTTATTTTAGCGATATTAAAATCGCACAATCTTGAGATTATGGAGACAAAATTATTTCTTCCTTTTCAGTGCATTGTAAATAAAAGCCTTTTTTTTTAAAAAAAAATCTGTTTTTTTTTATATATACAGTAAAATTTCGTTAAGTCGTCACCCGGATAAGTCGTCACTCCGTTTAAGTCGTCGTTTTCCTTTGGTCCCGACAAGGTCTCATACACAATAATGTAAAATAACCCTCCTTTACCCGTCACCAAATTTAAATCAATTCCGGATAACTCGTCACCCTCAAAAATGGCCAAAAGCATCTTTCTTCTCCATTTTGCATGTCATCGTGTTGTCTTTTTGGCCTCGCCCCTTCACTTTAAGAAAGTCAAACCTTTACGGGGAATTTTCGACCACGCCTGTCACTTCATTCCTTCCTACCCCTTCGGAGGATTTGGGTTCTTGGAATCTCGCTACTAATCATTCAAAGCACACTTCTCGCTGCGATTCTATCGAGTGAAGACGTTTTTCTTGACCACTCCTGAGTGTGACTTCATTTCGTAGCGAGTAAGCCCATAACCTTCGTAATATATCCTAAATAGGTGCAGTATTACGAAGGCTACGGTAAGCCCCGCTATAAGGGCTATTTTTTCTCTTGCGATTTCGGGGTTCGATTACGTTTTTAACATGCCTGGGAAACTAAAACTTACCTCGTTATCTTTTAAAGAAAAAAAAAGACTTAATTGCACTTTTTGAAAAATCAAATGTTTCGAAAACAGCTTTTGCCAAAGAACACCATATTCCCAGGACTACATTAAACGATACTCTTTCATCGAAACAAGTTGAATAAACAAGTTTTTTTTTTGGTTGTACAGATTTAACGTTTAAATTTAATACGTTGTGGCCCGCGAAATTCACAGCAAAGTTAAGTTTGGTCCCCATATTATGAAAGGTTGGGCACCACTGTTTTAAAACGATTAAAATGTGATAACTATAAAAAGTGTTTTTTTAATTTTCCACTCATTCATTTGCATGTATTGATTTCTGAAAATCTTGTTTTTCTCACCGAATCCTACAGCAATTCATGAAAATAGTGTATTTCAGTGTTTTTTTGTTTGTTTTTTTTTTTCAAAAATTCCTACTCCGCCTAAGTCGTCAAAAATGTTTGGTCCCTTGAGTGACGACTTAACGAGGTTTTACTGTAATTTATTTCTACGTTTCAGTCTCATATGACTAAAAATCTCTCTTTCATTTGCTGAATAGATATTTATTCTCAGTTCCAGATTGGCATACAAATATCTTCTCTGTATCGTTCCAATTTTAGAATATCTACTGCCGAAGCAAATACATTATTAATACTAACTCTCTTGTTTATATACCACGTAAGTGAAGTCACCGACGACCCAGTGGTATCTCTTCGTGATAATTTGAGCGTCATCATTAAATTTTATTTACAAATTCCTACTGAAGAATATAATTAAATGTATTACTTCTTGGGAAATGCAAAGACCTTATTTGGTTCATCCAAAACTGTGCGGGGTTTTATTCAAAAACGGAAAACGAACAATCAATTCTTAGAAAGTTTTGAAGGAAAACATTATCCGAAAATTTAAATAATTAATTCCTGCATAATGAAACAACTTATCTGTAATATTTTTGCATCGAAGAGCATTGTCATCCAAAATGAGTGTGTGCCAATTTTCAGCTCTGCAGCTCACCGCTATATGAAGAAAAAATTAAGAAAGAAACTAAAAGAATATAATTCTAGAATCATTTGCAAATCAGACAAAGGAAACAAATTAATAATTATATATATAGAATACTTTGAAGAAAAAGCAAACAAAATATTAAAACAGAAGACTTTGAAGAAATACAAGATGACACAACGTATAAATTATATAAAAAAGCTAAAAAAGAAATACAGAACTTAAAAAATAATAATACCATCAACTTTGCTCAATACAAAAACTTGTGCCAGAATAAATGTGAAACCCCCACATTTGAACCCAGACCCAAAAACCCATAAAGATATACCATTAAGACCCATTATAAATTCATACGGATCCCCTACCCAACATCTAGGAAGATATGTTAATGGAATTTTAAAGGAATTCCCATTATTTAAGAAAGATATAATCATAAAAAACTCGGCAGATGTAATCCAACACATCAAAGAAGAAAAGGTAATTAAGAAGAATTTGAGACTTTATTCTAGGGACATTGTTTCAATGTGTAGGCTTACCACATTCCAGTAAACGATACATTGAAAGTAATAGGCAATTTATGTGATGTAAACAAAAATATTTTATAAAATATTGAAAAAAATACATTTATGAAAATTCTACGATTCATTGTGATAGGGTAAGGCCACTAGTTATGGATCTACCTAAGCCTAAGTTCTGATTTTTGAAGCTGGGAAAGGAAAAGAGTAACGAGTTTACCTGGAGCTTGTTAGTTATAACAATTATAACACTCTATGATCACTTACAACACCAACTTCTTCCCTCCTTTCTGAAAGAAAAGACTCAATGGTTTTCTAAAGTAATCTTTCTTTGTCATGTTTAAGCAGACGCAATACATTAAGATATCATCGAATCTTTCAAGATAATTTAAAAATAGGCTTTTAAGTTTAACTTGCTTTGCTACTTATGTAAAAATGTAACTAAAATTAACTAAATGGAAAATAAGATAAATTCAGAATTTTTCACGATTCTTATGTTTTCTCTTTGAATTTGATTAAATGCTTTTATGATTCCTTTTGATTTGAATTGAGTTCCCAGTTAAAAATCAGGATTTAAGATTAGTAGAAAAAATGCAGTAAAAGCTTTAGTTTCTTCAGAAGAATATGGTAATGTATAATTGTGAAATGAATAGTTATATTATTTTTTTGGAAGAAAATATGATTTTTTTTCTAGTGATTGAGTTGGTTCTGGTTCATTTTTGTTATTTGTTTTTTCAATTACTAAATTTTGCTTACATTTCTTCAAATATGTATATTACTTAATTAGATTAAGAATTGTATTAATATTTACTAGAACTATTGCAGAACTAATTTTTTAAGACAAATTAACAATTTTATGATTATTTATAATAGTTTTAGACGATTATTAAATTTCATAATAAAATAAAAAGAAGAAATGAAATTAATAACAGTATATTGTCCTCCCAATGAATGATGACCGGCGGAGGTTTGAACAGCGCAGTCCTTCCGGTAGCTGATCAATTATGTTGTCCTGTCACAATGGACGCCCGTCGTCTGTTTTCACTGAGAAAGACATGTTGATAACGCCAAATTAAAACTTCTCTCGACTATTTAGCGTTATTTCAATACCAGTAGCTAATAATAAGTATTTATATAAATAAATAAATATATATTATTTATAAATACAATGCTCTTTTGCAAAGTAACAAGTGATTCGCACAATGGCGGCGTCCGTCTTACAATCAGACGGAAGTGCCTGACCAGACTAATCGATGATACATGCGCAGATCTCACAAAAACAGGGCGGCCATCATTCATTTTTTTTACTGTAGGTAATTATGAGGATAACAGCCATATTATGACCAGGTTACATCAATTTTTATGGCATTTCAAAACAAAGGTTGAAATTCCTCTGAAACTTTAAACATCTGCTCTTTTCAGTGAAGTTAAAAATCCCCAAATTTTCTGGAAAGGATTAAACAAAGTATAAGGTTGGCGCCTTGAGTATTATTTATTTATTTAACAAGATATGAATGTGTATCAATTGAATGTTAAACATTTAATTTGTTCGCTTCAAATAGAAGGCGAAACCAAACAAACAATGCCAAAGTTCCAAAGTTGTATTTTTGTACTGTGCTTATGCCTCATTCATCCTAGGCCCGTTAGCATTGCTAAAAATGAGGTTAACATCATCTCGAAGATTGAGAAAATGATCTATAAATTGTTTTTCTTTGCTTGTAGCATTACGCAAGATTGAAAACAAATTCCTAAAACTTCGTGAAATAGAAACAAATAAAAAAGTTCAAGTTATTCTCTGTTATTTGATTGCATTTAGGGTGTCCAAAAACTCCTTTATGTATTAATTTTTTAAATAATGGGCTAGATATTTTTTCTAACCTAAAATTGCTAATTTAGTTGAGATTCAATGGAATTTTAGAAAAAAAAAAAAGGTTAACATTACACTAAGCTAATAAGTAAATCAATTACTATTAACTCATTACCAAAATCACCCAACTCTTTGTTATTATCAAAAAAAAAAATGAAAAGAAAGAAAGCAATGTAGTTCATTCTGTCACGACTAATAATACTACTTCTCGTTATTATGGTTATGTATTAACAACAGAATATATCTCTACAGTATTGTTAAATAGTTAACAGTAATTTGGAAATAGTGAAAACGTACTTTATATAATACAATTTTGCCTTTTTTTGTAATTTCTCCTTATTTGTAAAATAAATACTTCTGCGACGCCTCTTACTATATTAAAACATATATTCTATATTAAAACATATATTTAATACGAATTTTCGGAAGATAATTCCTTTCTTCCTTTTTCAAGTTTTTTGATGATAACAATACATTTTCAGGTATACATTCAATTATACATCTTAGACATAGTTGTTAACAAACATTTTTCGCCCTTAAATGCTACAAACATTTATTATTTCAATTAATGTTAATCACAATTGTTTGAACTCTTCAATTATTATGCCTTTTTTGTTTTTGTTCACACAATTCCTTACCATTTCATTAGCTAAGTATACAAAAACATTCTCTATCTCTAAGCCTTTACTTCTGTTAAAATTTATATTTCTTGTGTTTCTTATAATCA
>JAFIDM010009631.1:9797629-9816120 GCA_023159025.1 Thereuonema tuberculata
TAACTGTGTTAAGTTTTTATCACCTTCAGTTCATTTTTAAGCTTATATCTCAACTAAACGTACTTTTTATTCCAATTTCCGTGAAGTTAAAATTAGAACAAAGCTGAAAAGTCTTATTTATCTTAAGGTGAAGGCGGTGACGAATTAGAAGCTGTAAGACTTCATCAGATTAAGAAATGGTGGTGTTTGGTCGAGGGCAGTTTCGCTTCGCCAAGAAAGAAAATATAGGAATTCAATTGTACAGCCGCCTAGAGAGAAGGAATTTTATGACGGAGGAGAGAGGATTGCAGTGCAACGAGGATAAAAGATGCATCATCTCCAAATAGCCATCAAAACACGATAAGTCCATCATCCTTCGCAATTAAGACGATTCTAGTGGTCAAATGGGACCCATCAAACAAGAATAAAGCCTAGAGAGATGAAATCAAATTGATAAAGAATATGTTTCTAAAAAAATTAGATTAAAAAAATAAAAGTTTCACTGTTCAGTAAATACTTATCTAATCGATAAAAAAAAAAGGAAATTAAAATTTTAGGATTCAAAACTTGGTCCAAATAAGTTTTAAATATCAAGTTCAGTAAAAGAAAGTGTTTTGGAGATTCTGGACCACTGTTGAGAAAACCTATTTTTGTCATTAAAAATACTAGTCTTAATATCCAGGGTCACTTTGGAAGATTCAAAGTTCTGTTCCCTGTATCCCTCTTATTATCAAGAATAAAGCCTTGTGGTAGGGTTTTCTGTTCACGCCATCAATATTAAGATAGAAGGAAAAAACAACGCCTTAAATGAAAAAAATCAAAACAACATGAGATATTAGGTAGTTATTGTGCAAAATATTTAGAATAATATAAAGGTGAATAGATTTCAAAAACATAATCAGACATTCATTATTATATAAATTGCGATGTTTTCTTAAGAAATCTAAAGCCCCGCGAACATCATGCAACTTTGCTGCAATTTAGTCGCGCGATTTTGACGTCACGAGTTGATATAAAAAGTGCTTAGCACTTTTATATGCAATTTATTTGCAACCTTTATCGTCCGACTCGAGTTGCACTGATACCTGCAACTCTGAAAATTGCATCGACGTCACTGGGGATTACCCAATCACAGGGCAGCGTTGGAACACGTCAGTTGTGAAACCACGCCCATGAAAAAAATGGCGTCGAAAATGTTATCTGTCGATTCGTTTTGAAGACAGGCTCATACTCAATTAATATCAGAGTATTGTGAGTTTCTTTCATGCAGAAATAAAGTTCATACTGAAATGCAGTAATTGTATGCGGCAGAATTTATCAGATTTTTCGGATTTTCCATATCGGGTTTGGGAACCGCAAGGCTGCTGACGCAGTAATGCAAAAGTAACGACGTCATTGTTTCCAGGGGAGCATTGTTTCTTATTGGCTCTTGGTCATTCGTTACTTTTCATTCGAAATAATAACATGAAATTCAATTCCATAGTGGCTAATAATTTTACAAAAAATATTTATCATATGTTGCAATTCAATCCCTCTTATATTATGTTTGAAACGACATAACCGAATTTTGCTTGACGTCACATGTGACGTATTTAAAATCTGCGTTGTCATGGGTCGGTTGCATTTTCGAGTTGCATATCCGAGTTGCAATGTGTTCGCGCTTGACAAAGGTTTATATCAACTCGTGACGTCAAAATCGCGCAACTAAATTGCAGCAAAATTGCATGATGTTCGCACGGCTTTAGGTTTGTTATCAAATAAATTCAACTGGGAGAAAAATCAAGTTTTCTCACAATCAAATTGTACAGAAAGAAACTGTAAACTGAAATTATATCTTCTCAATCTTCTCAAACTAATTAGAAGGATTTGATGTTTATTAAAAAAATAAAATATTAAAATATTAAAATATTAACTGTCTTAATTGTTTTCAGTGATTCAGTGCAAAAGTTTTAATCTCTGATAATAGAGTTATCGAAATGGTTATTATCATTCTTTACAATATAATCGTTGCAGGTATTTTTTTTTAGTGTTATAATTCACACAAACCATTTTTTAAAATTTAATTTTAGAAAATAGGTAATGATATCTTTAACTTTTAAGTTTAAGTTGAAAGGGAATTTCAAATTCCATAATAGTAAAAAAAGAGACCTCAACTAAGTTTCAGACATTATGCTTTTTGCATAAAGTAATATGCAAGATATTTTATAATTGATACTTGAAATCAAAATAATAATACTTATTACTAGAAGACCGAAGAGGTTGTTGGCAAACCGATGACTTTTAGGAGCATGTTTTGTTCTTGAGATACGTTCCACAGGAATATCATGATTTATCTCAGTTTGAAAGAAGATGTATTACCAGACTCTGTGAAAGCGTTTTTCACTTAAGAAACAACCACCGTTATTGGTCTTAACGCCATTGCTGTGAGAAGAGAATGGAACCAGGACCTTTGGAGGAAACCCCACAACCGAACAATCCCCCACCCCTATTATTTCTGTTTTCCACTATGAACACATTTGGCTTAGTAGACATCAGCAGCCATTTTGTATTTAGTTCAGCGCTTGCTACGATCTCAGTACGTACTACGTAATTTGGATTGTTTTCTCATTGAATTGCATTTCTATTATATTAAAATGACAAACATTTAATTCAAAGAAAAGAAAAGAAGATATCTCAGTAGTGTTATTCATATATAAATAAAATAAATAAATAATTAAATAAAATATCCTATTTTTTGTATATTTCGCAAATCACTATTATTTACTATATCAAGTTTGCTAAAATAACAATAAAACAGGGTTTGTTATTGAACTAAGTAGAAGAATTTCACAGAAATATCATGATTATTTGAAATGTATTTCAGAAAAAATATTTTTGAAATATTTCTACTTCAGATTAGATGCCTTCCGATAAGATAACCTCCGTGAAAATATTTTTCACCTCGTCACTTTTAGCAATTTTACATTTATCTCTGTTAACCTCGTAAAAGTTCATAACTTAAATCGCAAATTCTTCTCTTAAAAGCATACTGGGAATCTTTCATGAAGTTAAATCAGTCGAAAAATACTATTAGCCACGCTATCTCTTCCATGTAGACCTAATGTACCAAATGAGGTCCACCAGAGACTATTTAAGATCTTACCAAAATGAATCCATAGAAATAGGATCCATGGTTTCAAAATTCTTAGATAACAATTCATTCAGTATTTGAATATTAATATTGTTAATAGATAGATTTAAATTCATTATTCAAGCTATTGTATCCTTAATTCTTCATTATCTTTAATTCAAAATTATAACAGATAATAGTATGATTTTCTATTAACTATTCATCAATGGCTTTGGGTATTCATGCACTGGAAAAGCTCCCTCTCTCCAAGTATAATTACAGTAAACGGGTCTGATGTTGATCAATGATTACTTAATATTCATGTTTTTTTAAGAATATTTTGTTACAGTTTTGAAAGACATCATTTAAAATTGAGTTTTCTTTGATTTTTAATGGTTGCCTGTATTGTTATGCAACTGTGTTTTAGGAAATTAAGTAAAATTTATTTAGAAGCTAAAATTGTATTGTAAAATGTCAATGTAAGAAATTTTATTGCGTCTATTCTATCATTGCGAAATAAGATTGAGATAGAATAATTTATACGAAGGATTAGTCATTTATTTACACATTCATCTTTTTGATACTTAGTTTGAAAGATTTATCTTTGCATCGAAGAGTGTATATTCGAATATTGTTCAATAACAGATAGATTCTTACACACATTGTAAAACAGATCTCTTCGATTCCTGCCAATAAAAGTAGTCCTCTTTTCTGAATAGATTTACCGAGATACTCTATAAATATTCAATAGATTTCCAGATTTAGCCTGAGATACTTTTTAACAGGTAATTGTTTATCTGAAGTAACCAATGAATTTAAGATACAATAAGTGGACAGACCCAGCAATGTAGAATAAAAGCGAAAAGCATAAGCGACTGGCTTCAAATTCAACTTACTGGAAGGGACGATACATACAATTCCAACTGCTTAATTGATGGAACGACACATTGAGTAATTAAAGAAATGGGAATTTTTTATATATATTAACATGTGCAAGTGATTAAATCACTTGTTGAGATTCGAACAACTTTGATCACAAATGGGTCTAAAGAATAAGGAATTTTTGAGATACAAAGTGTAAAACTGAGCGTGTTTTTAAAGTTAAATGTTAGAAAGATTTCTGTTTAGAACAATGACTTCTTACTTTGCTAAGTAAATGTCGTAAACTGAGATCGACTATTCGTAAATTCATGTCAAATATATCAGTGGAGGAAAATAGAAAACCTATAATAATTTCTGGCTTGCTTTCGTTTCCTGAATAAACTCTATTTATAGATAAAAGTGGGAACAGCAGGCCGTGAAATGCATTTGGTTTCTTTGCTGAATCAACTGTTCTAAGTGTCTGTTGGGTTCGAAGAGAGACATCACAAGTAAAAGGCAAACATAAATTAGCAATAGGCGACACTGAAAAAAAAAGAAGATTTTTCTCTCTTTTGTTATTCTTCCGGGATCAATGCGTCTTCACACAGGGATCTTTTTTTTTATTTAAAAAAAGGAGAATTTCTAATGTCGAATCAATACAGCGTTTGACATTCCATGGACGTTCTTCGACTATATCCCGTGATAGCCAGAGAAGAAAACGCAGAGAGCAAACAGTCTTCAGGTGAAAAGCTACGTCAAGGAGCAAATTCTTCTATGATAAGCAAGATAAAAATCTATTTTTCCCCTTTCATTCAAAGATTCCTCAGGCTTTTCTTTTTCTCTTCCTCTAATGGCAGCAAAGGAAAGCTTTTTTTTTCTTTTCTTTTTCTTTTTTTAAAAAAATAAGAAAATGAAAAACATTTTGATCTCGTTATGAAACTACAATTTTATTCAAAGTTAAGACTTTGTAATAATATTTTGCTTGAAATAAGCCAATTCTGCCGATTTATAACGACAACATATTGATTAAAACTTATAAATAAGTTTACTGATTAAAACTATTTTATATGCATTTTTGCTTATACAGTCGAACCTGTCTATCTCGAAAACCTCTATATCTCGACATTTCTGAAATTCCCTGCATTTACAATCTAAATTCAATGTATTTTCCATGCTTATCTCGAAAAAATTTCCTTCAAAACCTCTGTATCTCGAATTTCGGATTGTGTAAATTACAAAAATCGATGCAGAAAGACCACCCTTCTTCAACAACAGGTTGGGGGGGGGGGGCTCTTGAATTCTTGGAAAAAAAGAAAGTTAGACGTCAAAAGTCATTGAAAGACTATTTTTATTGTTAAAGGTACGTATCTATGTTAAAAAATGTTATGGATGTATGTATAATTAATCTGCGATCATACCGCTGTATTTTTCTAAACAAAGCAATTAAAACGTTTTTTAATTGACCTCTATAACTCGAAACCTCTATATCTCGAATTTTTTTCCTTTCATGTGAGATTCGAGATAGACAGGTTCGACTGTAGTTATTCGAGCTGTAAGTATATCACTTGATTGGCACAAAGGCTTGCTAAAATCAAACTATTTAAGAGACATGATGTTACTATTTGCAATAATTGGAGTAGTATCACACTGTTGTCAATTCCCTGTAAATTGCTTACAGGTGTAATTCTAAACAGAATACGGGATCACATTGGCATACATTTATGGAGAGAGCAAACTGGTTTTAGAAATAAATACGTTGAGGATTAAATATTGATCATGGCTGGTCTTTATCTTGTGTTCGTAGATTTTGAGAAAGCTTTCGATTCACTACATTAGAATAACATTGGAATGCCCTGAGGTCTTGTTGTATGCCAACGAAAATTGTCAAGATTATCAAGGAAGCATATAGTCATTTCATACGCCAAATCATACATCCATGAAGTCGTTTCCTGTAAGACCTGGTGTCCTGTGTAAGTCTTGTATTTTGTCACCTACGATTTTCTACTTGTTAAGTAAAAATGATGACGTATGCCGTGGAAAAGAAGAGGAGAGGAATCCAGTGGGGCGTGACTGAGACACTAGAAGACCTTGATTTTGCAGACGATATTTGCATTTTATCGCATAAGCTCAGTGATATTGCTGAAAAGCTACAGCAAATTTGATTAGCTTGAAGATTGATACTGAGAAGACAAAGTTCATGAAAGTTAACGTTGTTGATAATTGGCAAGTTATTAATGGCGTAGATATTAATACTGTTGATGAATTAACTTATCTTGGCTGTGTTGTAACTAAGGATGGAGGCACTCCTTAAGATGTCAAGGTACGAAGAAGCAAACGCAGCATTTATCCAACTTTACTCAATAAGGGGAACTAGGGGGATTTCTACGAAACTTTTCGTTTTTAATACGAATGTAAAAGCTGTCTTGTTCTGTAGTTAGTTGTGAAATCTGCAGAGTCACCACTAGTATCACTAATAGCTGACAAGATTTCATAAATAGATATTTAAGAAGGATTTTCCGAATCTTCTGACCAAATGTAATATCAAATCAAATCTGATTACAAGCGAATGAAGAACCAAGATCAACTGTAGGAAATGAAGATGGAAGGTTATGGAAGAAGCAAAAAACAATTGAAAGACAAGCCATTTCTTGGAATCTGCAAGGTCAAAGAACACGTGGAAAATCAAAAATGAACTGGCGGAGATGCGTCATAAAGAAGCGGGAAAAATAGAATTGATCTGGATTTGCTAGGAATCGAATCCTTTGGTGGTTCTACGCTCTGATGAATAACGAAAGTAAGGATTCGAGCTGTAGTTAAAAGATTTTTAATCCACGCTTATTAATGAATAAAAATATCATTAGTTTTTGAAATTTTTACTAAAAGAAAATGAAAAAACATTTTAACCTACTTTAAATCTACCAAATTTGGTTTATGACCACAAATTTTGTTTGTTTGGGGCAAAAGTTTTCATGTGGCACTTTTTTTTTTCTTTCTTTTTTTTTAATTCGAACGTTTCTTGCCTATGCAAGTTTTTATGAAATAACCGATAATAAAAAATAATTAATAAGATTTATGTAAAAATACTAACTCAACAGATTTCACTATTCCTATCTAATAACGGAATAACTAATATCCGACGATGATGAAACAAAGTTTTTTTTCCCCTTAGTTCCAATATAAAATTGTGATAGAACCATCAACACCACCTGACAGCCGATGATAGGGTCGTAATTTCGCAGCAGCTGAATTAATAGCCTTGAAACGATAACAAGTGTCCAGCAGTGGCATGTCACCAGACCAAATAAAGATATAAACTGAGAAGATGAATTCATTGAATAAAATGGAGTTGAGATTTGATGGGAGATAAAAAGATTGACAATAAACGATAGGTGATTTAGATTTTAAAATGAATTAGTCCCCATTCTTTTAGACATTGAGGAATAAAATAAACTTCTACTACAAAAGAAAGAAGAATCTCTTGAAATCCTACAAGGGAAGTGCGTGACCTCGAACGCTGAGAACTGAATGAAAATGTGCTTAGAATATAAATCGCTTATGCCAAAGACAGTGGTATGAGTCATTCTCATGAAAAACTGCACGTCTTACCACGAGAGACATTTGAATGATCACCTTTCGGAGGTCCAAGAGAGGAACTTTGGTAATGCGAAGAAACAAAATATCGATATAATAGTATCAAAAACACACATATTTCAATGACTATTATTATACTACTTTACATATTCGCGAACTCCATATCCTCGACTCCGCACGTCGCAACTTTGCCTCTAACATTTTGACAACATTCATGGGATTAATTCGCCTCATGATACCGATGTACACTGTTTACACTATAACCAACAACCGAACACTCCAAAAGACGGCCTGCTGCAGTTATACTATTCACACAACTAGATTAAGTACTTGTTAGTGTAGGTACAACATGCCACCGTCGGATGGCGCTAGCATATAAAAGCTGAGTTTTCCATGGGAATGACTCATACCACTGTTTTTGGGATGAACGATTTTCTAAGCACATTTTCGTGCGGTTCTCAGCATTCGAGGTCATACACATCTCTTCTTAGCTCTTTTAGAAAATATGGTCTCCAATTGAAATATATATCGCATCTACATTTCAAAATTTGTACGTATTTTTTTTTAAATATATCAAACATACACTGTATATTGTTGCTTAAATTACAAATTTTTATACGATAATTTAAAAAAAAATCAATCAATCTGGATTTTAAAGGAGGCACGATCTCTTAGCACCTTTTTCCAAGATATAGACAAATCAATTAGGATAAAAAGAACATGAAAATACTTGTTATTAATAACATAGCAAATACTACAGGTTCGGTTTCGTCGTGAAAATGCTTTAATCGTTTGCTTATTAAAATTTTTTTTTATTTACCACTAACAAAACGCTGCAAATTGAACATTTCACTCTTGGAATGGAAAAAGAATCTTTGATGGATTTTATTTGCTAATCGCTTCATTCAAGATAAAAAAAATCGAATTGGTAGGAAATTTTCATCGTTTTGTGTTCATAGTAGTGCAATTTTTTTTGCATCAGTACTAGACCACAAGATTCTTCTTTCCTGAGTAGAACTCGATTTACGAGAACCTTACTTTAAGCAAACCAAAATTAATGTTAAAATGGGAATGAGTTTTAAGAGAAAATAGTCAAACTGAGAGTGACTAATTAGTGTTTCCCAATTGTAATTTGGTCGTCGAAAGAATGGAAAATTAATTCATCGCAGCTTAATTTTAACACGAATATTTTTTTATTTTTATGTTTTAATCGATTTAAGCTGAGAGAACCTTTAGCTTTCGAAATATATTGGCAGTAATATTAGTTGTTTTGTTTAATTACAAACGGAAATTGATTATTTGAAGATATTAATTTTCCTCTTTCGTTATCGCATCTTACTTATGTTGTCTCCACATTAGAACTTATTCTATTCTAAGGAAATAATATTTTTCAAATATTCGAATTATTCACTTCAAAAAATAATTGTTTACTATTTTTTGTATTTTTGTTTTTTGGGTTAAGCTTCCGTCTTCCCTTTTGAACAGAGAATGATTAATCTCATGTCTTACCAACTTGTATGGAAGCAATTTTGAGATATTATACTTATTAAAGAAGAAGGCTTCTCTTTAAGACGATCTACATCCCAATAGTTTCATGAAGGAGAAGAAGAAGACAGACATATCTTCTGGTCCTCCTTAAACCACGATGAACAAAAGATAATGGAATCACGTACACATGTCAGGATACTAAGAATATCACAGCTGAAAATAAGATAGGAAAATAAAACGTCAATGCATTAATACGCTAAAAGTTACTTTTTTTTCTTCTTTTTTTACAAAAATTTGAGATTTATTTAATAAAAACGTGAAACTACTTAAGTGTCAATCAGTTATGAAAGCTTTGTTTCTTCAACAAACATGATCTTTATGTTTTTTCAGCCAATGTTTCTATCCAATTATTATATTCTCTTTTTAGTTAATAATATTCTTATTTTAGTTCCGATTACATAAAGCACAGTTTCTAAAACCTTATGATATTGAGCTCTCTAATAACAGTGGTTCCCAAACATGGCTTTTTTTTTTGTGGTAAAGTTGGAATCATTGAAGCTGAAGAGGGAAGGGAAGGTGTTTTATTACATGGAAAGGAAAGAGTCAATCAAAATTAAATTATAAGTTCTTTTATCTAAAAAACTTAAAATAAAAGGAATCCAGGGATGGCAAGAAATAAGGCAACAGATTAAATTGAAGTCAGTTTCACACCTCAAGTAAGAAACTATTTGACAAAGGGCTGGGAGAATCCCTCGTCCGTCTAAAGAGAAAAAATCAAGAAGCACTTCCGAAGACTGAAAACTTTCAAATCTAAACTTTTCAAATTGTTTTTGTAGCATTTCACTTCAAAATTCCTTTTATTAACTTTTAATGTAAATAATAACTTATAATGTCTATATCTTAATGTGCATGTAATAAATAGGTGTGATTAGTTTATTTTAAAAAATAAAATTTAAAACCAAATTTAGAAAAATAAGTTCGGATGTTTAGCTGTTAAACAGATCAGTTATTATCTGCCTGGAAACAATAATTATTTTCACTCCCTCTTATGAATTCGTCTTGTATTATTATTTGTAACGATTTCTTGATGTCGTCCATCCCATCTACGGTCTTCTTTTTCTATTAAGTAGGGCTATTACGTTCCAAAAAAGCTGAACATTAACCATAATTAGAATTGTAACAAAGTATGTTGACAGACTGTATCTACTATCTTTGAAACGTTGGCTGTTAAAAAGGATGACCCAGCGTTGTTACACTGAGTGGGGATCTACAACATTGTAGAATAAAATACGCCCAGTCTTTTAAAATGTCATATTCAGTATTAAATGGTTTGAATAAAAACGCTATAAATCTTTAATTTAAGTACTGCAAAGCAATTGGAACACATCTGAACAATTCATTGTCATGTTCAGACTCTTAATACCGGCAGCACAGATCTCAGTATTATTGTCTTCTCAGTTCTAGGTATAAATTCGGAGCCATCGGATGCATTACAATTATTATTTACATGGATATCTTCATTTCATAATCTGTCAGAGAAAGTTCGAGTCTTTAATCTCAGAAAGAGAAGAAAGAATGTATGAATAATACCATTTAGTTTGATTCCATCGAAACATTTGAACATCGTTGTTATAACTGAAGCTATGATAGCTAAATGTGATTGTAAAGCCGTGCGAACACCATGCAATTTTGCTGCAATTTAGTCGCGCGATTTTGACGTCACGAGTTGATATAAACTTTTGTCAAGTGCGAACACGATGCAACTCGAAAATGCAACCGATCCATGACAACGCAGATTTTAAATACGTCACGTGTGACGTCAAGCAAAATTCGGTTATGTCGTTTCAAACATAATATAAGAGTGAATGATTTGCAACATATGATAAATATTTTTTTTTAAATTATTAGCCGCTATGGAATTTAATTTCATGTTATTATTTCGAATGAAAAGTAACGAATGACCAACAGCCAATAAGAAACAATGCTTCCCTGGAAACAATGACGTCGTTACTTTTGCATTACTGCGTCAGCAGCCTTGCGGTTCCCAAACCCGATGTGGAAAATCCGAAAAAATCGAAGTTTTTAAACCTCTCTGATAAATTCTGCCGCATACAATTACTGCATTTCAGTATAAACTTTATTTCTGCATGAAAGAAACTCGCAATACTCTGATATTAATTGAGTATGAGCCTGTCTTCAAAACGAATCGACAGATAAAATTTTCGACGCCATTTTTTTCATGGGCGTGGTTTCACAACTGACGTGTTCGAACGCTGCCCTGTGATTGGGTAATCCCCAGTGACGTCGATGCAACTTTCAGAGTTGCAGGTGTCAATGCAACACGAGTCAGATGACAAAAGTTGCAAATAAATTGCATATAAAAGTGCTTAGCACTTTTATATCAACTCGTGACGTCAAAATCGCGCGACTAAATTGCAGAAAAATTGCATGATGTTCGCACGGCTTAAACAAGACTGCAATAATCCAAATAAAACTACACAACCAAGAAAAATATATCAAAGCCAAAAGCGGGGTGTAATGAATAGGATTCTTTCATATCTGATTGAATATTAATATCTATTGATAGATTAAACTCGAATAACTTGTTTATTTTATTACTTAAATGATAAGATCAAAATCTAACGACACCTTCATTAAAATATCGATAAGAAAAATATCGAGATGTAAGTTTTCGCATCATCTTTAAATAATAAAAAATCCTCGTAATTTAAGGGGCTTTTTCAAATTGAAGGTGGCAATTTATTAAATTTATTGTGCATTGTTCAAATTTATTATGATAATAGAAAAGGTGATTTGAATTGTAATTTAATCTAATTGAATTGTTCTATTTTAGCTCGTTTTCATCTGAATTAAATGCCGTTGTTATTTCTATAGAAGGAAACATAATCCTCCTAATGAGCGAAACGAAAAGCAGCCCTAATTGAAAGGAAAATCAAATAGAATAACAATGAGATTCTATTATCGAATATAAAGGAAAAATAGAATTATGTCCAAGAACTCATTATTGGCCTAGGAGTTGAAATCTCCAAGCAACTTCATTTTTGTCAACTACAATATTTCAGCCAAAGAAGGCTTTCGTTGTAAATATTGACTCTCTCTTCCTGGATAGTCGTGATTTACATGAACATTTAGTAAAATTGAGTTTGAATAGTTTTCGCTTGTCTTTATTAATATTAATGATCAAATATTCGCAATCAAACGTTGTCCTTTTCTAGATATTAAAAATAAATCGAGTTAATGAAATTACCAAGGGGCCAAACTTAATCTCCCGAATTTAAAATACAGTGTTACCTCCGAATAACGGACAGTCACGGGACCGGAAGTTTCGTCCGTTATTGGGAGGTGTCCGAGGACTATCTTTTATTTTCATTTTTTAGCTTATAGCATGTCATTTAATGAAAAATTACGTACAATCTTAAATTTCTACAATTATCATTGCGATATGAGAGAATATGAACATTTGGAAATTATTTACTGTATTCCTTTTTAAATGAGTGCTAAACCGTTTGTCTTACTTAAAATAATGACAAAATTAATTACAGTATATAGAAAATTAATTTCTAGCCATCCATTTGATGCCTTAAACGTGTCCCATCCTAAAGTTTGACCGAATTCTCTGGCTTTTTCTTGAAGCAAAACACCGCTTATAGGAATGTTCTTTGCATGAGCAGAGCGGAACCATTTTATGACCACTTCGTCGATTTTGCTTGCTTCAGTTTTACGAAACTTCAAATTCTTCGAATTTTCGTTTGAATTCACCATCCACATTTTTCTATTCTCATCTTTGTCCTTCAAAAGTTAACTTATCTGAGTTTTTCCAACTTTTAAAACGTTCAGCAAGACAACGCACACTCAGCTTTTCTTTTTCAGCAACTTCAAGAACATCAATTTTTTCTTTCAGTGCCAATCTCTTCCTTTTTGACGCCATTTTAATTCGTACTAAATTTAATCAACACGTTTATAGGATAGCTTTATGAGGTATTGATATTTACAAAGCAACATCAGTGAAAAAAAGGGCCTCAGATTCGTGCATTGAATCATGGGACAAAGATACAATGTATCAATGTATGGGACACCGATGTAAATACAACCATAATGTGTTTGTCGAAATGTTAATCGAATTTTTTTTTTTTTTTTTTTTTTTTTTTTTTTTTTTACAATTAAAATAATTGTCCGCTATTCAGTGTCCGCTATTCGGAGTGAATAACATGGAATGTCCTATTGTAAGGGACTGGGACCATCAATAATGTCCGCTAATTAGAGGTGTCCGCTATTCAGGGTGTCCGTTAAAGGAGGTAACACTGTATATGTAATTCTAATTGATTATTCCTAATTAATTTTTTTCCTTAAATCTTGTGATATTTGTGAAAAGTTTAGGCAATTTTCAGTTTTCAACATCGTGATTTGTCTGGTTACAATCGTTCGACATCGTTTTGATTTCACAGGTTTTAAGTTTTATAGCTTTTAAAAAGTTTTATTTTTTAAATGAGGTAAAACAATTATTATTATCTGCAAAAATTTGATTTCACTGATTTGGCAGAAATCTTCCTTGCTAATCACTCAAGAGGAAAAGTATTAATTCCAAGATTTTTCTGTTTCCTTTTGCAATTTGTTTTCCGTTAACAATAAGTTCCTAAATGATGAAATTTTTGACTTTTATGAATTCAGAACAGCCTTAAGATTTGTTGAGCAGAAGTTGAGAAGAAGGTCTTCCGAGATCATCATTAAAAGTTACTTGGTTCTTAATCTTTTATTTCCTGAACTTTCTTGTCATCATTTTCCATTTCACTTCTTTCAATTCCATTGTACATTACAGAAATCTAGTTACTTCAATTGAGTTCTAAAAGAATAAATCGGGTGATAAAGTGGTCACTCGTTTAAATTACCCGACTTCAATGTTCAACGATACGTTTCAACAACATCTGTAGTTAAGGAATACCAATCACTTAAATGAATCAAAATAGTAACGACAAGTACAGTTCAAGTTTATTACAATTATCAACGATGTCTAAATTAGCAGCTCTATTTTAAAACTATCATTTTCAATCAATCTCTGATTCGAAACTTTCAAAAAGTGTAGTTCATTAAGGTTGTTGGCGACATGAGGGTAACATATTTATTCAAATTGATTAATTATTTATATTCTAAAATGTTACTGAATGTAAATCGTAATCATTTAACTCAACACAATGTTTTAAGAAATTGTGAATAAAATGTTTCTATTTCTTGATGCCTTGGCGTCGTAAATGCTGTTTGATATAGTCAATAAAATATAGGAATATAATCCGTCGTTTGTTAGTCAATTTCGATCATCGCCACAAATGTACAGTGTTTGCTGTTATTAGTAATATCATCGGAAAATTTCGTTTTAAAGCTCAATGTTATCGAAAGATTTCCGCATTTACAGCACAGTTATGTGGAGAAGTTTTTCCAGGCACTTACTTTTTTATTAACAATTGAATATGGTTTCCCTTCATATGTATTTGCATTCACATCCCAATCTCAGTAAAGGGTATATTACATAAACCCTTAGGCGTAATTGTAAAATAAATACAACGCTAAATATCCATTTGAAAATGTGTAAAATGCAGGAAACCGTGTCTTTCCCAAATGTTTGTTGGGTAGTCCCTTCAGAGGGACTGTCATTTTATGTTATTATCTTGAATGTATCCCGGATTTCATGTTTCATATATACAGGACGCATAAATTTCTAACAGAATCCTAGCAACATGAAAAATAGCATAAAAAGATTAGGAGACAGTTTGCTTTTCTTTTCCAATAAACTGATGTTTGCTGTTTGACTTAATTCCAATTGCTATCAATGTTATAGACATTACTTGAGAACACTCATTAAGACTAAATGACCATCACAGTCATTTGCTTCACAGTAATGACCAGCTTAAGGTAACTACAGATTTTCTAAGAAAGAAGTCTTGGAATACCTTCCTTTATGTTGTCCGATGAGAAAATACTAAGTAGTTGCAAGACTTCATAATTGCAGATATCAACACTGGCTTCATTCCCAGAAACAGGAATTGCAGTGGGATGACATTCACCAACTTTTTAAATAAGACGAATGTCTATATAAGTTACAGGTACAAAAAAGGGATGAAATAAAGAACTGATAATATTCAAACTGATAAGGTACCTGAGCCATATAACGCCATGTATACCTTTAATGCCACCTATCTAATTCTTCATAAATATAAGAGATGGCGGTACTGCACTAAAGTAGTTTGCATTGACATGCCATCTAGTGTTGAAGTGAGTTACTAGCAGACCGCCAACATTTTCGAGTGAAATTATATTTCCACCTTTTCGTGTCGAGGACTGGTTCTGAAAGGCTGCTACTATATCAACGTAAGATAAAATATAGATTTTTTAATGTTCAGCAAAGATTAACTATATAAAACTATATATTTTCTTGATTCTTGAAGATTCTTCTATATAGATAAGTTAACTGCTATTTTTAAAATTTGGAAATTGTAGACAAACAAGTATATCATGTGATCCATGTGCTCAGTAGCGCTTTAACGCCATGGTGGTCTTAATGGTCTACATATACGATTTTAGGTTACGTACGACATTTATAAGTTACTAATATGTTTCATGAAAATATAGATTTATATCTTATTTATCATTTTGCTTTTATAATCGGAAAATGCCGAAATTAATTAATTTTTACATTTCCTCTCTTGTTTTAACTACAGATTAGAAAGACTGCGTTAATTTCAAGTGATTTTTTATTATTTTTTACAGAAAGTCAAATTTAGTTGCTTTTTACTGTGATTTTGTACAACTAATGTTTACAATGATGGAATAATTCTTAATTTTAAATAAGTTAAGTTACTAGAAAGTAGGTGGCGTTAATTGGAACAGGTGTTCCTAAATAACACCAGTTTGCAAAGTTTTCTTATTTCTTCTCCATAGTTCTCATACTTCTCCAGTAAAAGTTATCATATGTTTCATTATGGTATGCTTCAAACAGAAGATTAAACTTTCTTCGTCATAATTTTCGTGTTTCGATACACCTTATTTCCAGACTTACAGTAATTTAAATGTTAAGGTGGCGTTATTTGGGCAAGGTACCTTAATATTCATATTTCATATGTACCAATTCCAATCAGTCTACTTGTCCTCTGTTTCTTCCAAATGGCAAATAGTAGCAAAAAATTCTTGCAAGACAATATCAGTTTCAAGACAACCTCAGGAACCTTATTCATTTCTTCCTTTTTCTTATATCTGTTTCTACTTTGTTTCTTTCGTAAGACACACATTCCTCCTTACCCTCCAAAAAAAATGATAAACAAGAAAAACGAAGAACATCCCTGAGAAAATTTGTCATTCTTTCTTATGCATTTTTCTTTCAAAATTACGTCCGCGCAACCAAAAACCAAAGGAAATGAGTTGTAAATTCGCTACGACCTTATGGATTCTTTTTTTACGGAAGGAGAAAATCGAGTAACTTTCTTTCTAGATACTATTTTTCTATTCTTCTAAATCTCTGGGATTGCAATAGAGACCAGTTTGTAAAATTACATTAATGCATTTCTAAAAATTTAAATAAGATATTACATTTTCATTTTTTAAAAAGTCAAAATTGTAATTATCGATAGAAATTAGGAAAGCAGCACCATGAAGGAGGGTCTAAACTTTGTAAGTGTAATTTCAAAGAAGAAAATTGGAATTAATTCAAATTTCTCAGTGAAAAACAAATGTTATTATTTATTGAACACTAGCACCATCATTGTTACATTATTAGTATTATGTGGAGCCGCCTCTGACTGCTACACATGCTGATGAATATAAGGCATGGAAAGAAACAAAGTCGTGATGTTGTCTTGTGGCAGATCACAGTTAACTTACTGCAACTGCACCTCCAAATGTAGGATGTTCGATGATGGATGCACTTGACGTCCTAGTACGGTAGAGGGAATTCTGGGACATGGTTGGCCAAGAAACAGACATGCTTTGAGGAACTGCTTGGAAACGTGGACAATGTGTGGACGTGCTATTGGAAAATTGCTCGTCGCACGATTTTCCAATAGTGTCCACTGTCTCTAATAGTGTTGAGTCGATACTGTTGAGTCGATCATAGCCTTGGCGACATGTAGAAGTGCCCTCACGGAACCATGGGTCCAGCAGCTTCTCACAGCTGCATCACTACGATCCAGGTGGCCAGCAATTCTATTTCGTGACTAGCCGGCTTCCCAGAGTCTCTCGAAATCCTGCAATTGCTCGTAGGGTCTTCGAGGTCATCATGGAGGCATTATTGATGGTAAATTGATGTGAATGCAAGAAGCAGGATGTGTCGAGTAAGATTGAGCCATGAAGTGATGGTGATGTTTCTTGACAACTTTAACAATCTGAGTATTTTAATGAGAAGGATAGCTTCATTCAAATTGGGCGCTACCTTCATAATGCTTCGATTTTCTTTTGTCACAGTGTTTTTCCACTGATTGAGTTTTTTATTGAAAACTACTTTAGAATTAATAATTAAAAAGGTAAAAAGTCAAAATTACACATAGAATTTACGTAAATATCATAGACTTTTTATTTTTACGTCCAATTTTATTGTTAAATCATTAGAGAGGGCATCAGATTAACCTAAATTTAACTTTAAACTTCCTACGATAAATAGTTCTTGAATTATTCAACAGAGAGAAGGACAACCAATCATCACAGATGTCAGCTCTACATGTGGGGTAAAAAAAAAGATAAATATGAAAGTGTTCATAAGAAAATAAAACAGACCTAAATATGAAAAATAAGGAGGGTGATTTCTCTTCAGCAAATAAACTAAATAAAATACCGGTGTGTAAATATTTTATTTTTATCCTGAAATAATCAGTTAGTTAGAAATCATGCTCTAAATGATTATTAAAAAAATAGATATTAGAATGTAACAATAATAATAAATGTTTTCTCATCTTTGTTAACAGAGATTGACTCAGATTTGAAAGTGGAAGTTTTTTTTTCTTCTTAATATAAATATTCCAAAAATTGTCTATCAAAAAATATAAAATATAATTACAAAAAAAATCAAAGAAAGAAGAATGGAAGAGAATGTCTTAATAATGCACAAAAACTGACTGGAAAGTCTGAATGAGTCACAGAATGTTTTAGTAAGAATCATCTTAACAGAATCAAGAATTACTTATTTAATAGTCTTTAAACATTGACTAACTATCCAAATGACTATCGTGATTAATTCTGTAAGTTAATTACAGCAATTTGCTGAAAATTTTTCTTTGGTAGGAAAAGCAGGACTTCCATGTAGAGTTCATGTCATGTCTTCAAATCTCATTCCATCCTAATGTGAAGATGGATTTTACTTTTTAAATCTTTGAACTTCAAAATAGAAAGTATTAAACACCATGAACGAAAAAAGAAAATATTAAACACCATGAACGAAAAAAGAAAGTATTAAACACCATGAACG
>JAFIDM010009631.1:9816130-9827919 GCA_023159025.1 Thereuonema tuberculata
GAACGAAAAAAGAAAGTATTAAACACCATGAACGAAAAAAGAAAGTAGTCAACACCATGAACGAAAAAAGAAAGTATTAAACACCATGAACGAAAAAAGAAAGTATTAAACACCATGAACGAAAAAAGAAAGTAGTCAACATTCAAAATGAACAAAAAAGAAAAAAAAATTAAAAAGTTGATCTATTCATGTGTTCTAAGAATACTTTACAGATAAAATTTTCTTACAAATAACAATTAAATATCAAATCTCAGCTTTTTTTTTCAGTAATTTTCATTGATTATATTTTTTTTGTGCTGAATACTTTATATATTTTAAATATTTATATGCTTTAAATATTTCAAAAAGAGATTTCGTTTTGTATTTCTTTTCTTCATTATGCAAAGCAATTTTCTAGAATTTGGAAAAATGAAGCCAGGATCAAACTGCTTCCGCAAGCATGTTTTCAATAACAAATCTTCAAAAAAAAAAATGTTAAATCTTGAAATTGTTTTTTTGCTTTCGGAAAAACTTGAAACAAAGATTTCGATTTCGTTTTTTGAATCAATTAGATTGTTGGCTTCAGATCCGAAACTTCCAAGATTGGGTTATTTCCTTTACGTAGCTAATAGAGAAGATTACACCTTAAACATTAAGGAAATTCTATTTAAGTAAAAACATATCGTAATTCTATCGTATCGTCTTACATTTCAATTTTTTGATTCAGTATTTCATTTCTTTTTTTTCTAAAATAATTCCTACTCTTTTTCTCGCAGAAATACAATTTCGTAATTCTCTATCATCATTTCACAATTATTCATTATTTCAGTGTTTGATATTGAGATTTCCTACAATTTTAAGCAACTGTTTTAATTGGTTTTGTTTCTTAGTTGATCGATACAAATATTTCCAAGTCAATACTTCATTCTCAAACTGTTTCTTGATGTTCAGGTTTCTTTGTTTTTTTCTTAGTCGTCCTATTTGTATTGTTTTGAAACTATTCATTCATCAATTGACTTTTTTTATCATAGTTTTTCTCTTCAATTGTATTCTGGAGACTCTGTTAGGATGTAAATCCTCATGTCAATATTTTTGGGTGATTGTTTATAAAAGCAATCAGAAGAGGTTCTTTGAAAAAAAAAAATTCAGACTTTTAATGAAAACTCACTAAAACCAAAAAACTAAAAACTAAAACATCAAAACCTACTAATAAAATGTAGTAATTCTGACTTTAAGGAAATATCAGCCTATTTTTATTTTTATAACAAGATGATTATGAGCCGATGTGAGATTACTGTATTTAATTTTAAAATAGAAAGGAATGAAAAAGTTATCGGGAACATTCGATTATAATTTTATTTAATAAGGATTTAAACGAAAATGAAGTGTATGAATAACATACTTTAATTATTTTTTTTTAATTATGAAATAACATCTTATTTTCTTTGTTTGTTTGCTTTTTTGTTGGTGGGCAAGTGAAAGAGAATCTAAGATAAGGAAGACCTCCCCCCCTTTTGTTTTTAATACGAATACGTTGATAATAGGGTGTTGATTTTTGTGACGTAGTTTGTGAATGCACCATGAATGGAGGAAAGAGCTGAGAAATGAAATCGAAATAAATTGCAATTACTAAGATTATCTGTGAAGTTAAAAGATTGACAGTAGTTTTGTCCAATTTGCTTAGAAAATGTAAGTTTGGACAGAATTGATATGCAAATGAATTCTGCTCTTTCAGAGGTTTTGAAATTTGTGTGTCGTTTCAAATTAAATTCATTTAGTTTTGTATTAATTATTTGATAAGTATAGAAACAGAAGTGAATAGAAGACACAATATTTCTTTTCCATGATAAAAATAAAAATTCGTTCTTTTATTTGATAGTCTTGAATTCATTGCTTTAAGGTTTTCTTTTTTTTTGTAGACCAATATTGATAGAGGAAGTTAAATTTACTCTTTTCTATTTTCATCTACTGCAAGTGAAACACAAGACTACAGAAAATATTTTATTATTGCAAGAACGCAGTGAAAGATCAATATGGGGGCATCTAATATAGCTTGAACAGATATTACAAGATTTTTTTTTATTTATTAGTTTGAAAGTTCAATAGTTGCTGTTCGTTCATCTCAATTGTAAATACACGAACCACATATGGAGAATTTCTACAACTCGGCTTCTTAAGACAAAGAAACAATGAATAAAAATATACATGTTACACATGTTATTTTTATTTTTAATCGAGGGAGTCATAAATAGCAAAAACTTACTTATGGTTTCAAATGTCGTTTTAGTAATTGCCTTTCCTGCTCCATAATGTTCCGCTAATCAATAATTCAATTAATTATTTCGGTAAAATTGTGCTGCTGTCACCACAATTCGGTCTTTCTATTTAATCATTGCTTTATGCTTAGTTTGTTGTTGCATTTGACCTTTGCAGAGGTTTCTTGACCACAAGGGAGACCTTGTAACTGACTGCAAGTATTTCTGTGACAACGAAGAACGAATAAATTATGAATGTGTTGTGGGAGACAGCGCTACAGTCAATTGATTTAACTTCAATCTTCTCCCGTAGTGAGTAAGATCCAATAGAAATACAAGGATTAAAGTCGAAGGAAATTCTATATAAGCAGAATTGGAAAAGGAAGAGTTTGAATGCAATAAAAAAAAAGAATTAAGGCAATTGTATTTGACATCAGACATTTTATAATCGTACTTCAACAATGGCACAAGTCAAGAAGTGTTTTTCTCTCATTTATTTTTTTGAATAATCATATTAATAGATGTTAATCTTGTATATTTAGTAAAGTAATGGCTTTCTGTGGTTAATGTTTAACTGAATTGTAATTACATGAAATGAGACTTGGCTTTTTAATGTTCAAGATTTTGAGTTCTGTATTTACTTTGAGATTTTTAATTCGTAGCATTTCTAATTACTAAGTGTAAAATTGGAATGCTTCAATTCCACTTATGTTTAATTCTTGGCACTCAGTGATTTAGAAGAAGAACTAAATTTATTGAAGTTATTTGCTACCATAGAAGGATTATGTTTAAGATGCTGGTCTGTGTCTCGGTCTGTTGGATCCCTCTACTAAGAAGGGAGCCTATATTAAAGTTTGGTTCAATGCCAGAGGATATCAGCTGATTGAAGGTAGGAAAGCAGTTTTAGACATTTTTTTTTTGGTCAGAATGCAATCTTCTTTTTTTATTGTACAATCCTAAATCATTTTATAAAAAACGCTAAAAAAAAATACATAAGGAAAATCTACAAATAGATTGCTTGGGAATAAAGTAACAAGAACGAGTATTAAGCAATTATATCATTAAAATTTCAATTAAAAAATTTCTTTAGAAGCAAAATTTAGAAATTCACAAATCCTGTATGATAAACTAAACTTGGGATAGAATCAAAAGGTCGAATTCTAATTTCAAAAAGACATATTCAAAATTTTATCTTTATGCATTGCCGCTCTTTCATTGAGTTTTGTAAGAGTCCATTTTTCTCAAAATATCAAATTTTAAAATTGGGAAGAAAAGATAATAATACGCCGTTTAAGAAATGAGACCACAAACGCTAAAAGTAAAAGAATATAAATTGAATTCCAAATAACTAAGTGTATTTTAAAAGCATTAACTGAAGTTCAATATTTTCTATTTTAAATTTAGACACCTCACATTCAGAGTGAAATTAAACATTTCTTCGATGTTACATTTCATGTTAGTTGTTGAGGATCTGTTTTTCATCATAGCTTCTTAAAAGTGATTCCAATAACAGCAAATGAGTTCGAAGTTAAATTGGATCATCTTTCCCAGTAATATAACACGAAATCAATGATTTTAAACAGGCCTTTATGTTAATTTGGGGCTATTTTGGTCAGGAAACGAAACGAAGAACATGAGATATCGTATTTAATGAACGAACACATTTCTATTAAATCAATTTATCAATTAAAAAGAAGAATTATTTTACAACACACTTGAGGAAGTCCCTGAAAGTCTCTCATACAATAAAAAAATAATAAATAAATAAATAAATATACGAATGTCATTACTTTTCTAGCCTCAAACAAACAGGTAGTCTGTATATTCATAATACTTGTCTTCATGACAACATTATTTTGAAAGTTTATTGTTTCTTAAAAACTTCACTGATTGCATAAATAAAGACTTGTATTTAGGTAAATATTATTAAGAATCATATGTAGTCAAATCATTATATGCCCAAATGATCTTCGTGTCCGAAGGTCCGTGTTCTATGGATCTCTAGTGTTCCCAATATGGCGAACGCCTAGAAGAATCCATAGAATTTCTAGGGAAAGATACTGAGGTGGTTTCCCGTTGCCTTCCTCAGGAAATCATTAAGGAATGAATTCAGCCCGGAAGAGAAAGAAGAAGCAGACAAACACAGGAAAGAAAGTTTTCACAAACAGCCATGCCCACGCCAGGATTTGAACCCAGGTTCCAACATATCTGCCTCATGCGAGGCCGTTGCCTTGCGTACAAGACCACGCCGGAACGGCGATAACATTACTATTTTACACAATTTCCAGGATTTTATCAATATATTCTGATACCGGCTTCTCCTTCTAACAAGTAGTATTACAGAGAAGCTTCATTCATCAGAAGTAGTTAATCCCAACTTATAAACTGACGATGCGAATTAATGTTAAGATCAGATTTAAGAAGGAATGGTCGTCAAAGCTACCAATTCTTCTATTTGAAGCTGGTAGAACAGTTGCAATTTTTACACAAGTCTTTTGATAAGATAGAGGTCAGAGACCCGTCGAAAAAAAAAAAACAGTTTCCCATCTACCCCTGAATCAAAAATAAAGAAGATACCTTATGAAACCAATAAGAATGATTTTATCATGTAGTAATTACAAGCACATCTCGATCATAGCTTAAGAATGTGGTTAAAAACAGCTGCTTAAATATGGTTCAATAAAAAACACTGAACTTGCGGTAGCCTGTATGGAACGCTAATCCATCGATAAAAGAAAAATACAAA
Source organism: Thereuonema tuberculata (assembly GCA_023159025.1). NCBI lineage: Eukaryota > Metazoa > Arthropoda > Chilopoda > Scutigeromorpha > Scutigeridae > Thereuonema > Thereuonema tuberculata. The sequence goes on from JAFIDM010009631.1 coordinate 9,821,111, forward strand.
ATTCTCAGCAGAAAATCAATCAGAATAAGCACTGAAAAAAATCAATTTAAAAGAAATTTTGAACTGTTCCTATTAATTGCGAGAAATCAAATAAAGAGATGTCAAATTTATTTTAATATTTTACTGAACTTTTTTCTCAATTCTCAATTCATTTATTTACCTGAAGGATATTTATCCGATAGAATATAAAAAATACGCATTATTACAACAATTTCTAAAGTTTTAAAATGTTTGCTTATTAAACAGCAATAATATTTATTCTATAAAGATATATATATATATATGTAAAAGCCCGCTACTCCTGAGAAACCATAAATAAAAATAAGGTGTCAAAAATAAGCTGTTATTGAGGATGCTTACATTTCATTTTCCATCGAGTGGGTCAACCGTAAGTCACGTGACATAAGGTCAACTTCTAAACCGTTCAAAACGAAGGACAAGTTATTCCTCTCATTGAGATGAACAGGTAGTCCGGTCACAATCAAAAGCCACGTGACTGCGATAATGACCTCTGGATCCAAGGTCACGTGATCATTAAAAATTTACGAGTATGCTAGTAAAGTAATAAAAGAAGTCGAGTTTGTGTTGAAACTTGCAGATAATTTTAAAAGCACAAGAAACTCGTTACTTTGGAAATACAATAGGATATGACGTCATTTGTGAATGTATGAATCGCCCCGCTTCTCCTACATTCGGTTTAAATTCATGAAGCGACGAATTGTGAAGTGAATTTCCGTCACATTTTCATGCGGAAACAACATTTTGTTATAGATCCATGACAAGTGGCCAACACATTCTCATGCTCAACATAAAATTTAATGTTTAATTGCCAAATACAACCACAAGTAACGTTGACGTGTTTTAAAAATATTACAACAGAAGAAAATATAATGATGATATGAATGTAAACTAAAAATGACCCTAATTTTGTTTGCTAATTCCCAAAGAGCTTCCCTCTAAAATTTTAAACAAATCTAGTGAAGTAATTTACCATACATTAAACGAAGATTTAGATACATAGAATATTCAGGGAAATAATTTAAAACTGTGTAGCGGATGAATGATAATAATCATGAAACAGTAGTGGCTTCTCAATAGATTTGAAAACACTTCTATAAAACACCCATTTTATATAAATGTGCCCATAACTATGTGCTATTTTGTTAAGATTAAAAAAAAAAGGGGGCTTTATTTGATAAAATAAATTAAGTCGATTAGGAATTTCAAATAAGAATTTCATAAAAAAAATAAAATAACATTTAATATTTAATTCCAAAAAAAAAATTAAAGATTTAGGCTAGACAGCTTTTAATTTATCACTTTAAACCTCCTAAAATTCTGTGAAACTTCAATAATTTCACATTTCGCTTGACTGAGTTTGTATTAAATTACTGTAGATTAAAAACAGAGAAGACATATAATTTTCTCTTATTCAATGGAATTTCAATATTCGCTTGGAGATCTTTGAAGAAATGCATTCTACTGATAGAATGATTTCTGTATTTCAACAAATAAAATCCGTTTTAAAACTACATTAAAAAAATATTCCAAAAAGAACTAGTGGATAAGAACAGAATATAGGAATTGCTTCAAGCAATTGAATATCAATCACAAAAGAACACTTGTCAATGTTATCTTTAAAAATGTTCATTTAATTTAACTAACTAAATGTTTTATTTAAATATGTACTAACCAAATATCTCCTTATTTAAGTCATCATCATCATGATGTGCGATCTTCGTATATATGAAGTTACGCGGTCTACGGAACCTAGTGACCCCTAGGAGAAGGGCGAACCCCTAGGAGAAACCGTAGATAAACTAGGGAACAGATACTGGGGGTGGTTTCCCGTTGCCTTCCCCCAGGACGCCATTAAGGAATGACGTCCGACCAGAGAGAAAGTGAAGAAGAGGCTGGACAACACAGGAAAGGAAATTGAAACAGCCATGCCCTTGCCGGGATTCGAACCCAGGAACTGGCGCACTGGACGCCGCCGAGACCGCACGACCACGCCAGCACGGCCCTTATTTAAGTAAATACTTTATTTAAATGAACTAACCAGATTTAATCAGCAAAAACTTTCTTTTAACTTTCCCTTCACTTGTTGAAAAAGAATAGTTTTTCCGGAAAAAGTGTTGCCTCAAAATACAGCAAACAAGGAAAATATTCGATGGGAAAGACTTTTACTTATAGAAATCCAAAGAAAAATAATCCAAGTAATTAGTTGAATTAAAGGAAAGGAAGTCACTAAATTACATAAAATAGACTTAATAATTGGTTTAAAAGGACTTCATGATATTAAAATTTTATAGTAAACGTAACTATTGATTGATGATCAAAATAATATAGTCTACATTCTTTCAATAAATGCTTCTGAATCAAAACTTTTCTTTAAAAAAAAAAAAAAAAAAAAAAAAAAAATTAAAGGAAACATATTTTTTCCAATATGCAAACTTACAGCACCTATCAGGGCATTTATAGTAATCTATTAGTTTCTTTGTTTTAAAGTTTTCAAAACAAATAAAGAAAGAAACATACGCTTTGTATATTCTACTGATTCATATAAACATTTATTCCCAGGTCAAAACATATGAAATTAAATGTATTTATTAGTTTTTGAGAAATTTTATAAATTGGTTGTGGATATCCTTCCTTTTTCTATTGAATACGATTTAATTTCATTTTTCCCCCAAAATATTGTTAAATGGTTATTTTTTTTTTTTTTTGAATTAAAACAAATTTTCTTTTGAGAAACTGTGCTGGAAACTACTTGAACGAAGCGTTTTGTTTTGTTCTCTATTCTCTTTAAATTTCGTTAAACAGGGATTGTTCGTTGCCCACTAAGCTTAGCTCAGTGACCTTCAAGGACAAGTGTTGGAGGAATTTATTGATTCTCAATTCTGTCGATTCACGATAACTGCACTTAATTTATAAAGGATTACCTGTAAAGCAACCAATAATTAGTGATAATCATTTACCAAGTTCCACTAACATTAAATCTTAATTGCTTTGATCTAAAACAAAACCAATTTTAAAAGATATAGATAATAGATAAATAATAAGTAATGACAATGAAATATTTGAAAATTTTCGATATCCTATTTTACTAAGCAGTAATTTAAATAATTATTGCATTTAGGACTCGTACTGGTAAATATTATTAATTTCTTATCCATCAGTAGCAACAAAACCTAATTACATGGAAAAAAATTGCTTAGAACAGTAATTAATTAAAACGATTATGAAAAAAAAAATACTTTAAGTTGGAAATTGTTCTGAAAGACGTTTGTCGCTTGCGAATACGATTGCACTGATTTTAAAATTATTATGTTTCCATCACTTTTAATATTGGTCGTCGCAGAATAAAAGAAACTTAGTTTTCAAACAAGTTTTAACAATAAAAAACAAAGGATGATTTCCTGTCTCCAAAGGTTTATCTATACTAACAAAAAAAAATTTAACTGAAGATACGGAAGAAGCAACTGGAGAATTTTTCAACTACACTAGACCATTAGGAAATAGAGTTGATATAACGAACAATCCAATTAAATTCTGAATTCAGCAACAGTAATTAGAATTCTCTGTTGAAGCAATGTTCACTGACTTTCGCTAGATTGTTTTGAAAACCTTAATTGGCTTCTTGCAACATACACAGACTTTGCTGTTTATGTCAGTATCTTCGAGGTATTAGCTTCAGGTTTATGAAATCAAATTTCTCTTAATCATAACTTCCGCTCTACAATAAATTTCCAAAAAACATCCGTTTCGCAGAAATTACAGAAACAAGATATGTTTTCGTTTCTTTTCCCAAGTGGTGAATTCTTTAGATTTATGTGTAGTAATAGAGACTTATTGTTAATCAACCTATTATTGTCAATAGTCAAGAGGTTTATTATACTGTAATACTGTCGAGGCAAAAGACTATACGAATAAATCGCTTATTATAAATTTAAAGTTCTTAGAACGCAAATTAAAAAAATCAAACAGATTCTGAACAAATTGGAAAAATCTTCCAACCCTGATATTTACCATTGATCCTAGATATGGTTTATAATAGGGTTCTTAACTGCTGTAAATCTTATGGATACCAACAATGGGAATCAAGTGATGGGACTGTATCTCTGAGTAATTAAAACAAAACAAAACAAAAACTGGTGTTAACTATCTCCCTTATCAATCATCTGTTAAGAAAACAGCAGACATCTTACTAGTTGTAGCTAATCTGTGTATTTGTGATTTGCCGTTTCTATAAAGTATAAACATGACAAAAATCCTTATGATTTTTCTTTATGCTGTTCTGTTTCTAGCTATCCTTATGTAAAGGAAAACTAAGCTATCTTTTTTATCAAGTCAAACTGGTGGCTAATAGGAATAGCGATGACAATCTGGCTAAGGGCTTATCATAAAAATGTTAAGAACCTTTGGCTTAGAAAAGAGATCAGCGCGAAAACTAATGAAATTGGCGAAGGACATAGAATTATAATCAAAAAATAGAAAGAAATATCTTTATAAAGCAATTTTACCAAACGTTAGTAATCATTTCTTTTAAAATAATAAGATAATAAAATAATAATAACAAATTGGTTAAAGTAGCTGCTGTCAATCTATTCTGTTCTTCCGCATCTTATCTAGTCAACAGACAATGAAAAAAGAATACTCGAAAGACAAAAAAAGAAAGATTTCTGACAGATCTTGAGAGAGTTTTGTTAGAGTTCCCCGAAAGAGATTCGACAGCACCACGAATCAATCGACACCATCACATTCAATTGAATCGAAAGGAATGAAGGCAGACAAAATAGAAACAAAGACGGTTCAATCTTCAAATCTCTCTATTTAGATGAATGCCCGTCTAATAACAATAGAATTAACAGCCGCTATCCAAAACTCATCTTGGTTGAGAAGGAGGATCAAAGTCATTCCAACAATAAAGAAGAAACCCCAGAGCTAAAGGATAATGAAACTGATGCCTTGTAGATAAGCTAACGTTACAACAATCAAGCAGTATTGTATATGGTAAGACAATCAGTGGATTGTTAATGAACTAACATTTACCTATATACAAAACTCTTCTTAATAAAAAACGAAAGAAGGAATTATCATCAACAATTAATTTCATGTTTAATTATGTTGAGGTACTACTTAATTTAATCATTTTTAGTTATTAGGGGTTAGGTTAGATCTCTCACTGTGGCCCATTGGGACGCTCCAAGGTTTCAGTGACCGGGGACTGAGATGAGATCGGGTGGTCAATCCAACGCTCGCCCGCATTTTTAGTTATTACTTAATATAATAATGTTTGGGTACTATTAGTTCAAAATTAAAATTAAATTTCCAGTTAAACTTACTCTATAAATATAAGTAAATAGTTCTTAATAACGATTATCAACGTTAAACTCAAGTGGAAAAAAAGAACAAAAAAAAAAAACCAGCTTTTCTAACCGAACATTTAGTTGAATCAATGTGTATTCATTCAGATATCCGTAGACTAACAATGAAACCATTACAACCCTAATGAATGCTTTCTAAACTCATTCAATTCTATTACTTAATCATTTGGATGCAATATTTTCTTTCTATATTTCTCCAATGGTTCCTAAAGATTTGATCTCTAAGCAATTTCGAAATTGAAACTTGCTTCTCTTAAAACCTTTAGAGACAATTCTTTCTTGCAATTTATTTTAACAAAGAAAAACCTTCCTGGAAAAGGAATTAAAATGGAATTAAAATTAACTCAATATTGATTTTTTTTTCCACAAAAAAACTCTTCTATGTTGGAGGTTTAAAGTTAACAAAATATTTAAAAAACAAATATTTTTCAATCAATTTACCTTACTTGAAAATAAACTATTTATTTATTTTTAACCCGATATTTCTAGTAAATATTACATGTAATAGAAGCATAAGTTTTGCAAATATCAATGTTTTTAGTAAAAACATAAGTTTCAGCAAAAATATAGTTTAATAACATCGATTTTTTTTCCCCTTACGATGTTTAGTTAAGAGTTCTTTATTTGCTGATGCATTAAGAAAGAATCGCCTGGAGAATCTCAGATTTTAAGTCATCTCTTTTTAAGATTACTTAAGAGAATTTCAAACAATACTTTACATTTTTAATGAATTTCCTTCAACATTTTGTTTGCATAAGTAGATCAACAAAGCAAGCAAAATGAGCAGCTCTAAGGCGACGTGGTGGTTATTAGCAGAATGCATAGATAGTTCCTACAAGTGAGCAGATCAAACTCGGCATCTCTAATGCACGAACGCTAGATTTCGCCGGCGGCCAGCGCCGAAGCAACCGGGACCGCAGGTACAGACCCCGGGTGCCCAAACGAGCTCCCGACTGACGTCCCGCCGACTTACCTTGCGTTCCAGCGGCGGAGAAGAATGGCACCGAAAATGAAATCCATGAATTCAACGAGCATCAGTTGAGAATAGCAGTGGCGCTCTTTTTCGGGAAAGGGAGATGAATTTTATATGCACAAAACACTCTCAATCACACACGTGCAGAGAGACTGGCACGTGCCAAGCGGCGTTCCGTTTGCTCTGTCTTCACGACGCGAACGGACTCGCAACACTAGTGGCGCTGCAACCTCTGCTGGCGGGAAGGGAGCGCCATAGAACACTCTCCATCCAGATGATGAAATCTGGGATCGCGATTATCATACAGCATCCGGGGAAAAAAAGATAAAAAAACTAATTAATTTTCACTGAATATAAAAATAGGAAAAGAGGACAACTGAATTATTAATGATAAGAACAATATACATAGTTGGAAGTTTTGCCCCAATTTCTATTATGTTCTGTCCAAA
>JAFIDM010009631.1:9828319-9841743 GCA_023159025.1 Thereuonema tuberculata
GGCATGTTTTTGTACTTCACATAGCCGTTTAATGTTTACTGTAATAGCATAGTAAACATTTGATACATTCATAACCTGCAATTCTCTGCATTACTTTGACTAGCTTCCCTTGTTAAGATCATTTTCATTGAAATGTAAACAGTTGTAATTAAGAAGTATTCGATATGTGCTTCATGTTTCATTACTCACTGAATTATCCTTACTTGTGATTGCAAGGTTCTCATTAATTTAAAAAAAAACCAATTATTTTTTTTTGAAATATCCTAAATTTATACATCTTTAATTTTAAGAAAACAGAAATTTTTTGAAATGCACCTGAATAAATAAAGGTTCTCGCACCCAGAGCTACCATTTCGTGAATCTGAGACAGCTGTTTCAGCCTTGTTAGGCTTCCTCAGTCAGATTTACCCTTGATGGTAGCTCAAAGTGAAGAGAATCTTTAATTTTGGTAAAATTTATGCCCTTGGAAAAAAATGGAAAATATATTTAGACGTTTTTGGTCTCCTTTATTGGCCAATTCTGGCCGCTTCTCGTCGATCGCCTGCTTCAATCTGGTCACTTGTTCACAGTAAAGGTCCGAATTGAGTGATTGGCCCGATGGGAGCAGCTCATAGTGGATGATTCCCTTCCAATCCCACCAAACCCACAGTAAAACCTTCTTGGCCGTTAATCCGGGCTTGGCGATCATTTGGGCCGGCTCACCACGCTTGGACCACGATTGTTTTCACCTGTTGTTCTCGTATGTGACCCATTTTTCATCGCCAGTCACCACCCGCTTCAAAAATGGGTCGATTTCATTACGCTTCAGCAAAGAATCGCAGGCATCAATTCGGTCCAAAAGGTTCTTTTGCGTCAATTCGTGTGGCACCCATACATCGAGCTTCTTCTTGAGACCAGCCTTATGCAAATGGTTCCAAACGCTTTTCTGGCTCATCTTCAGTTCCTGGGCAATGGAATAAGTGCTCGCATGCCTGTCCGACTCGACGAATTCCATGATTTTATCGACATTTTCGACGATATGCCTACCAGAAAGTGCCTTATCTTCGACATCCATATTACCAGATCGGAATCGTTGGAACCACCGCTTTGCTGTTGCATTCGATACTGTATTGGTCCATAAACAGCACAAATTTTTTTGGCCGCCTGCTCCGCTTTTTCACGTAGTGAAAACTGAAGAATGTATCAAATTTTCTGTTTTTTTACCTCCATTTTGGAACTCCTAACACACAACTGGCTTCACCAAACACAAAACTGTCAAAGAACTTTTTGTAAAGCGTTATGTCACCTTTACGGCGGAGTATAGAATGACCAGATGCGATGTTTACATCGTGACTTATGGCTCACTAACGCCATCCAGCCAGAAACGCTCAAGACTTTTTACTTCTCCTATTAATTTATATTCTTGGTCTGAAATGATATCTCACACGGGAACTGAAGATATAAACAAAAGTTTTAATGCTTATAAATTATTTTACAATACCAATTATGGTAAGGAATTTAAATTTATACTTAAATAATTTCGTAAATTTATACATTAATAATTTACTCTTTATTTTATCCAGGTGTGATGTTTGAATCCAGCTTACTGTTTGTACCATTTAACTTTGAACTGTTGCTTCCATACTTATTTCTCATCTTTTCATTCTCCTACTTTCCGTATATACTGACAGTGGAATCATTGCCTCTTAAACTAAAGGAGGAAAAAAATACTTTTGATATTAGATTTGCTTTTAGAACTGTAGAACGAAAGTTCGTTGTCACGTATCAATCACCATATGATAAAAGAGGTTTTTTTTGATTTAATGAAAGGAGAAAAACTATTTGATTTAAAGTAAAAGAAAAACAAAGCTATTATCCAAAAATCAAATTATCAGTGTTTTCTTATATTCGAAGAACTGAATCCCGCAGTAGCAGGAAATAACTTTCCTGATTTTAATATTAAGTAAATAAATAAATGTTAAAACGAAGTAGAGAAATGAAATTTAAGTAACGTAAAGAAGAAAAGTAATAACATCTTCAACCAAATTGACTATTTTATCATTTTGTGCTGAGAGCGTTAAGAGTACATCTCCTTCCTCCATGTCTTGTTTCGAATAGTACTGCGACATCAAAGGACGTAGACATCACAAGTGGATAAGAAAGAAAAACATCCATGCCGGTCTGGCATTCGAACCCAAATTCGACCAAGTTAGTCGGTCAAATTATCTTAAATAGCAACATGATAAAACAATAATTTAAATTCTTTTTTGAGTTTTATTAATACGATAAGAAAGTCATCTTAAATATTAAAAAAGGAGAAGGAGAATATGAGGCTTCTATAAGTTTTAAAAATAGTGAAGAAAGAAAAGGGGGACATTTTCTGTAGAAACTATCTCTTGACCAATTGATTATTATTATTAGTTTATATTTACATTTTCACATGGACTTTATATTAGAGAGAAAGACCCTGTTGTTAACAGATTCTTAGAATTTTTCCTTTAAAATTCTCTATCTTTTAAATCAAAGTTCAATAAAATAAAATCGAGCATATATAGATATATAAATATAGATTGTAAGTATTGTAAAGAGATTGGAAAATGGTGAAATTATTTATACACTTACGGGGCAAAATCTCCCTCCCTCTAAGAATGGGAGCGTCCTGCGGCACATATTAATGACTTGTAAAGACATTGTGAATAGAGATATCAGTTGCCAGGATGCTGCAGACAAGGTGGACAAGGAAGGCTCTGACAAAGTTTAATCAAGAGCCAATGGAAATTCAGGCTTATTAGGTTTTATCAGAGGCTCTAGGCTTTGTTGGCTACTCGGGGCTATCAAAATGAAGATTCACAGAAAGACGCATTTTATCAATGTACAAGAAACTCGAGATTAGACTGTTCATCGTAATCGGAGGAATAAATACTATTAATGGCTAATTGTGCGCATGCGCCTAATGTTTCTCATTTTTCCAATCTGTCTGGGATTAACAAATCATCTTTAACCTCTTAATCCTGTCTAAGCATTGTTCGGATGAGGATGGCATTGGATTCTAAAATCTCCAAGCATTTCATTAACTCGTAGTTAATTTCCTTGGTTTAAATCTCAGGGATTCAGTGCAAGACAACATAGCCAAGCGATTACGAATACACGTTCTGTTCAGCTGATAGCAAATACAGCTTCGACGATATAACTGACGTTATGTCAATTGAATTAATTTATTAAAGCGAAACGTTCAGTCCACATTCAGATCACAATTATAGTTCATTATTATTCTTGTGATTGTTATGAATTGTTTTAGATAAACTGAATTAATATTTTCACATTAACTCATAATACACTCTTTATAACGTGATGTATTGTATTATCTTAAGTTAATATTTGTTTTATTTCTAGGTATTATGAAAAGCATTGCACGCAAAATAAACTAAATGATAATGAAAGATTAATTAATTCATTACTACTTTGGAATTGGAAAGTATTTGTCATTAAAGGGATTTTGCTGATAGATTATAGTTAAGCTATAAAGTTCACAATGATATTATAATAATTTCATGAATTTATAGGAAATATTCACTGAAAATATTTATAAGAAATCTGATTGGAACCAAAATCACGACTTTTCAGATTTTTTTATTCCTAATCTTTATAAAGATCCGACGCAGTTTAATTTCTGATTTAGTCATTGTTACAAAATAATTATTAGCAAATGAATAGATTATTTCTTAAAATAATCTAAAATCTAAAAGAAGCAGAGTATCATTAGATGAATTTTACTATCAATGGTTTTCCGGACTGTTTTTTTTAAACCAACATCTTTAAGTTATTAGGCTAGATAATTATACATAAAAGGCATGCTTATGATGTTATATTACGTTATGTTATGATAATGATGTATTTATCGAGATTTGAAATCAGTCTCTAGTGGCGAGAATCAATATATACGTATATAAAAGAAAATATTGTTTGTTATTTTTCTGGTCCTATCTCCTCCAAAACTATAAGACACAGAAATACAAATAAGGTTACCTGCATTTTATTATTCATCGATGTGGGTCAACCATAAGTCACGTGAGATAAGGTCAAAGGCTAAACCCTTCATTTTTGGTCGGCTTCTCTGCCACACACACACACACACACACACACACACACGGCGGGCACGTGACCTTCGATTCCGAGATCATTTTCTCAGTCAGCAGGGAAGTCACTAAAAATTGTGCGGGATTATATATAATAGTAAAGGTTTTATTATTCTAATTCACATTAAAATTGAATTCCCCTTTTTTCTTTTTCTTTTTTGTACTTCTCCAAGCTATAAAATTAAAAACAAAAGTTACAATTGAAACTGAAATGTCTCTACACTACCTCTCTTTATATAAAAATTAGATAAAAGTAATAAAATGAAATAGAAGATCAAAGATAAACTGAGAAAATAATATTTAGAAATTGTTCAGAGTTTGAACCTTCAAGAGACGATACAATAAGGACGTCGCAACTGAAATAAGAAATGGAAATTTATCTTCCAATAAATTATTTTCAAGTCTATTAAATAAACCGTTCCCTTGTGAAAAAGAGTAAAAGTGTCACGTGACCATATCTGGACATCATCCAACCTCAACGAAAGATAAGAAGTTAGCAATTAACAGTGAATAAATTCATTAATTTTTTTTTCTTATTTTGTTATTCTATTTGGTTTAATCTTATTTACTAGTCATCCTTTAAGTGGACTTCTGGCATCTCTATTAAGGGTCCAGGGTCCGATTCCGGGATAGGATTTCGGTATTTCTTTCTAACCGTAGAAAAATTTAGAAAATTTTGCTTTTCGTATAGTCCTGCAGATGATAACTTAGTTCACCTTCCGATAATATATTGAAGAATTATGATGTTTAAAAGTAACATTGGGCCCGGTAGCCGAGTGGGTAAGGGCGCTTGGCTGCGGGTTGGAGGTGGTGGGTTCGATTCCCGGCCTCCGCGGAGGCCGGGAATTTTTCCACGCTTCTTTCTCCTCCAAACGGGCCCTATAGAATGGGTACCGGGTTTCTTTCCCGGGAGTTAAAGGCGGGCGAGCGACGAGCCGACTCCCCGTCCTCAACTTTGTCCCGTAGGTTCTGAACACTGGAGCCTACCCTCCAGTTGCATTGCGCGGTCCTCTGGGCCTGATTGCAACTTTAACTTTAACTTTAAAAGTAAGATTACTTAAGACTTTGAACAACTCAGAATATCAACCAATACATTCTCTATCTCGATTTATAAAGTAAATCGAATTCAAATGCCGCTGAAATTTTGTTTTAAGATTTTGGTAAAACTTTTCTCTTCATTTTCAACGATTATACAATTCATAAATAAAAAGGAAAGCAAGTAGTTCAGGTTTTTCGTCATAAGCAAAGTAGAAGGGCTTTAGAACTGGAACACTTTCTAACGACATACATCTGACAGAAAAGGAAAAAAGAAACTTCTTTTTTTTTGGCTAAAATTTTGTTCGTACATGTTTATTAAATAAGATGATTTTGGATTATTTTAAGGATAAGGATTTAATAAGCCAAAAACAAAACATGCCTAAAATTATGTTCGGGATACTTACTGAAGTATTAACGAAAAAAGCAGAAAAACGCTTTCAAAGTCGAATTGGTTTTCCAACAAAACACCTTTCTGTTCAAACTTAATCAAAGATATTGTTTTCAAGTCAATCACAGAGTATCTACATTTGAGAGAGAGAAAACTGTGTGCAAATGGTTGGCCATTGCCAAACAGCATCTGTTCAAGTGTTGTGTCCGGTGTGGGGCTCCGAATATATCGGTCTGCTTATGAAATAAAGAAGGGTGCGATCTGGGATGCGAGGGACTCCCCTTACTACAGCCTGGGAGCACAATGATCTTGACACAACGCCAATATTTATTCCCACCATTAATCTGGACGGGCGCATACCAACACTACCTCTGGCGGACATTTCAGGTAGCACTTGGACAAGACCTAAGGAAGGAAGTTAGTTTTGTTTTTTTGTTTGTTTGTTTTTTTTTTCTTTTTTTAGTCCCACATAGAAAGAGCGATCATTAATGACGACACGATGTAAGCAACAGTCCGAATCTAAAGCAGAGGAAGCGTAAACGTTTTAAAAATAGCACCTACGCTCATGAGAAATGGAGATTTTAATTGGCGATAATGAAGTGGGTTGCATGCCTTTCTAAGGATAGAATCCCCTTCCAAACACAGTTTCTCGTCTCCCTTTTTTTTTTAATTCTCTTCGGCAATTAACCCAAAAGCATTATCTTGCAACTGAATGGGTTTTGGGTTAATTAAAAGTGCAATTACCAAGATTTCCTAAATAAATCGATTAGTCTAACAAAACAATACAACCGAGTGTGTGCTTTTTACTTGATAATTCTGTTTATTTACAAACAATTTGATTTAATATATTCTCTTATTAGCCTAATCTTTCTAAATTTCAAATTGTTATCAATTTAATTAAAATATATTGTCTATTTGTTTTCCATTCCAAATCTCATTTATCTAAACAAATCTGAAATCCAGTGTTTCACAAATGGAATATACATTGAGTCCCTCAATTAAAACATGATTAGAAATAAAAATTACAAGATTGATTCTAAAAGCCTTTTCTGAAGAGAGAGGGAATCATAAGTTATCCACGTAAAATAGATTATTCTGATAAGTCCAAGTATTTCATCTAAAAGAGATTCAGTTTTGATAAAGAAGGAATTTTCTGACTTGAATTGGTTTAGCCACACAGAAACCATGCTCAAAGCTAATTTGGATTTTAGAAGAAAGGCCCCAGGTAAGATGGCAGTTTCTTCCTCTTTAATATGTCAGAAGGCTAAAGACAATAATCATCATCTTCCAATATATGCAAGGACACAATCAATGCCAAGAGAACCACAGTAATAAGGAAGAAGAAAATGGGAATATTTTGAAAATATCTAAAATATCTAAAATGAAATGGGCCAATATTAATTGGTCTAACAAAGTCAGCTTTAATTCTCACGAAATTAGATCAACTTTCTCTTATGTTCCCAACCTTCTGTTTTGCAATATATTCCCATTGAACGCAATCTACTTCCATCTAAAGTGCATATGTTAGAAATACTTATAATTAGTTCTTACAAGGAGCGTTCAGTAAGTAATGCAACACATTTTTTATCTCTTTTCGTTTTGTTGGAAAATTAAAATGTAGTATGTTCATTTCAGTTGAATCGAGGGGATGGCGAGTGGCGCAATAGAGTAAGAAGCTGACATAGACACTGAAGAAAAATAGTGGAATTTTTTTGTAAATTAGTACAGAAGGTTTTACCTCTAAATATTAGTAAATTCTTTCTAGTTAATAATTCAAACTTAACAATTTGATTTTCACAATTAAAAAAAATGGAGAAGGGACAAAAATCATGACGTTTTGCCTGGAATGTAAAAAATTGTTTAATCCGACATTTTCTGATTCAAAAAAACAAATCCTGGTTCTTGCTAAAAAGCCATATTTTGCATAGTGATGAGTCTAAAAAAGCTGATTATTATGTGTAAAATCGTGGAAATGCTTATTACATTAGAGTAACTTGTCAACATATTAAATAAGTTGTTGTAGAAGCTTTCTCTTATGAATATTGTCAGATTGATACTCCAGCAAAACACTGTGTCAGGTCATGCAACACCTCAGAATAGTTCTAGAAATACAGGACTTAGCGTGGTATTTATTTGAAGGGCTTGTGGAAATCACAACCAAAAACAGATCGTCTGTGAGATCTAACATCACTGAGCAGATTATTTGAATCCTTGTCTAGGAATCTGGAAAGACAGCAAACTTGATTCTAAGAGTCTAAAGAAAGGCAAATGTAACTGTATTTTTTTCAAAAATCTTTAGAATACAAGCCTCGATAAATTTAATTTACTTTGAAGGCAAATAATGAGTCCGTGCAAATTACTGCATCGAATAAACCGGACACTAAAAATAAATAAAAATAAAGTAAAAATAAATTAAAGAAATGCTTTTCATTTTTATTGAAAGGATGTTTAGTATTCAAATTTTGCATAATGATTACTATTTTAGAAGAAGATATAGATTAGAAAATTAATTTGAATATAACTTCAAAGTTCACCTTTAAACTGAAGGTATTATTTTATCACCCACTCAAGTGATCAAGAAATGTTCGAATAGAGTTTGAACATAAATCTTTCAACAGAATTTTATTTAGTAGATTGATAAATTTCTTGGATTTAATCTTAAAAACTGACGCTTATGACTTGTTAGAAATCTAAAACAATCTTTATCGTTTATTCTAAAATTAATGGTTTCTATTATTCTGTTACTGAAAGCCATTTTTGAAAACAAAATAACGACTGCCAAGTTAATTATTTAAGTTCTTTCTTTGTAAACTCGAATTATTTTGCTCGCAAACATCCCCTAACTTCTATTTTTAAATCCAAAATAACGCAGTCCATCTAAAGCTGTTAGACTATTTTCACTATTTTCTTTAGATAAATCTTTCATTTATTAAAAAAAAAGCTAAAAAATAAGAATTGAAAATCCTTTTAATCAGCGAGAATTCCTTGAAATAATTTCCTTATGATTTGCTTATTAAACCAGTTGACGACCTCTGACATTTACTCTTGTGTTCTGAGGCTCTGTTGGATAATCACTTGCCTCAAATAAAATTTAAACTTTCCAATTAGATCAGTGGATAGGTAAAGGCTTGGCATGATTAAACTAATGTCAAGAACAATTACTGAGGTTGGAATATGTTGACAGTTATTACTCCATTCAAGTAGTGGAATGTCTTAAAATAAGAAACAACCAATTGAAACAGCTAATGAAACAGACTTCTTCCAAATGCATACCATCATAGATTATTAAACTTTGTTCGAAGCCTTTTCGATATACTGACCTGATAAATAATAACTTACACTAATTCTTTCAGTTACTTAAAAAAAGAAATTACTGTCTAAATATTACAGTAGGTAAAAAGAGATTTTGTTATATCAATGTGTGCCAAATATTTATTTAAGAAATATGATTTTTATAACTGAAGATTTTTAAGTATTAGAATTACCTGAAAATTGATTGAATTATTCAGTTATTGGTGTCATTTCAGGCGAAAGGACCGAACCAGCACCAAGTTTAATTTAAATGCATATTTCAGTCAAGAACCACAATGAACACGCACACAGTCTTGATTAGTTCACTCCGCTCGTTAAAGAACGTTTAATAAAAAAAGTATATTTCAGTATTTTTTTATGGCTTGGCGATGTCAGATTCATTGGCAGACATTTGTATGTTTGCCATTCACTCACTCATTCTTTCCAAATATCACCAGCACATCAGCCTGTTTGGTAGATATATTCTCATTGCTTCTAATGAAGACCACATTACACAAATTTACAACGAATTTCACACTGTGACAATGTATTGAAATTTGAGCTAAATCTCCCAAAAATGGGAAATTCTCATTTCTGGATGTCTTCATTTATTATCATAGCAAAAACCTTACTACTACTGTTTATAGGTTTACATCTAAATAGATTTATCCAGTACCACTCATCACATCATTCCTCATATAAAACAAATACAGTTGATCAGAAGGGCCCTTCTGTATTGAAATAATCAACAAGCCCTTAAAAATAAATGTAATAAGATTAAATACACTCTGAAAATGAATGCATATCCCAAGTCACTTTTCCTTAAAAGATAACTCCCTTCTCATTCAGTTCCCACCTCCTCTCAGGAAAAACTCTACAATAAAATTTACTTCTCATTTCCCCCCCTCTGAACAACTGATTACCAAATTTTTTATTTATTTTTTTATTCGGCGATGGGTCTTTCATCCTTGTGGAACTATCGCACTAACCAAACAATTATCAAAAACTGTCAACAATTTTTCCATTTTCAATTCTCACAATTTTTCACACCCTTCAATACCATAGACAGCGGAAGAGAAAGAAGAAGCAGACAAACACAGGAAAGAATGGAAACGTCCAAGCCGACGCCGGGATTCGAACCCAGGTGCCGATGCATCGGCCTCGTGGGAGACCGCCATCTAATCCAATAGACCACGCCGGCACGGCGATTACCAGAATTTTTCAACTTTATAAACTTTAAACTACACATTATCTCGTTTTTATTTTGCAAACGGCTTACAAGATGATGTAATATATCCTTCCGCCAGAAGGAGCACAAGATGTCGGTATTAATATTTTGCCTTTATAATGGAAGTAAGCTGAATTCAAGACAGTAACTACTGTTAAAAAATTTTAGAGGGGAAAATATCTAAAATTTAGTCTTAATTTTTTTTTTAATCTCTAGATAATTTTTTTAAAATTTTTTTGAAGCTTTTCTTTAAAATATTAAAATTATAAACATAAACATAGAAATAAAATTATAATTTTCCATCAAGGCAGAATATTTTTTTTTTTGTACAGATATAATTATCTGTCCACTATTTGTACAGATATAATTATAAAATATTTAAAAACAACCAAGAATAGCAATAAAATAACACAACGTTTTACGTTCGCTATTAAATACAAAAGCCTGCAAATTGAAAATGAGATAACGTGTAGGCTTCTCCATCTCCAATCAAATCAAACTCAACAAAAAAATGGACCAACCAAATCCTTATAACATCGTTTACAAAATCTCTCCTGTTCCAGTTGCGATTTCATTTATATTGGCCAAACAGAAAGAATCCTTTCTATCCGCATAAAAGAAACTATAAATGCTTTCAAATTAAAAAAAATATAATAACAATAAATCTGTCCCGTTGCCACATTACTGTCAGGTATTGGATTTATTTTATGTATTTTAGTTGAGTTTGTTGATATTTATTGTAAATTTATGTATTTGAGAAATTTTATTATTTATTGATTTGAATTTTATTTTATTCCTAAAATAAGAATTCTTAAATACTGTCATTTTAATTAATTTGTAATTTGTTGTGGAACAAAGTATTATCCCAGTTAATCTGTTGTAATCCATTGTTACATTGTTTGGATTAAAGCATGTGCAGATTAGAATGTTGCCTCGTGTACGCTAAGCTGTAGTAATTGGAAATTTTGATTGTAAGAATAAACTCTCGATTTAGTTATGAGTGGAGTAAGATGTGAGATTCGCTCGGTTTGTTTGTAGGGGTTGAAGTTTTGTAATATAGTGAAGCTGTGTTATTTTGAATAAAAGTTGTTATTGTTACTTTACCAGTTGCTTTTGTTATCATTCCGGTGACGTTACATTACTGTGATACAGGATATGTATCGGCCTTCCAACAACCTCTTGCTATTTCCCACCTTCCATCATGAAAGAATTCTAGTCGAAGTATATTCTATTAGGCTATCAAACACACAATGTCATCACAGCTGATAATATTATTAAAACTTATCTTTGAATTATCCCTTTTTACTTCATTATATTATTATTTTTTACCAATACTTTTTACCAAGCGACTAATACTGTACCTACCCTACTCACTATAATAGCTTCACCCAATTTCTATTGGTTGTCTATATAAAGATCTTGAACTTCTGTCTCTTTTCTTCCCTCGATAAATGTCGGTTTTAACCCTTTTTAATCTCGTTTTTTAACCCTCACTTGGCTTCCTTCTTTTAAGGTGCATTTTTTACATTTTAAAGTATGTTTTAAGTTACCAGATAACATGAAAATATAAATCAGAGTAAAATTTCAAATGTTATCTTCAAATATTTTTAAGAAACAACATGGAAAAAATATTTTTTTTTGCAGATTTACGATAGTCGCATAAATTTAAAATGTTTATATTTGCGGCTAATTTAAGTCCTAATTGAACTTTAATAAAAAGGAACGCTTTATTACATTCCCAATCGACATCATTCACCTCTCAGCTACAATATTTTCTTACTAGGGCTACCAAAGCGCCTTCATCACTGCAGCACCTTTGAGACAGAACTTTTTGACCAAGTTTCGATGATTCCCCTAAAAGTTCCTCCAAGAAGAAATGCTACTGTCTCCAGAATCCAGTATCTGGTTCGATTGCTATTTCTCGAAAGACATTTTTGTATTTCTCAGATTAAAAGGTGTAGAAAAAATTTCGAAAGTCCTTTAGTGGAAGGCAAAGGCAATGAGGTAGTGATTTCGTGACAGAAAATTTACTATAAGAAAAAATAGTAAAATGGTTGAGAATGTGTTAAGCAGAATTAGATTGATTTTTCCAAAGCTTCAAAGATTTGATAAAGAACATTAAAAAATATATTTGAGAGCATTTTATAAGCTGAGGAATGGATATATAACTTTGCGCACTAACCATAAAAATACAACCTTTATTAATACATGTTTTATCTCAAAGGTTCGTAATTTTTAAGCGAGTGTTTGTGATCTCGATAGAAAGCCATATCTTGTGTGTGGGAGCTTTCCAATTACTCTTCCCTAACAACAGTGACAAACAACAACAACAACAATGGTTTGATATTTCATCTTAAAAGGTTGATGTCGAAGCGGTTTTACTAGAAGATAAAAAACCTCCAACAGAGAACGTTATGAAACAAAATACATATCATTAGTTTTGTCTCACACTTTAGAGGCTCAAAATGGAATTTTAGAAGGCGTTTTTGGCATCACTGTTATGTAAATTCTCAAATTAATATATAGTTGATGTTCCTATTTTGCACCATCCATCCTATTCCTTTGGTATGACGCCTTTTCAGTTCATTTAATTTGGTTCAACATATAACAAAATTCCAGTTTCCTGGATAAAATAAAATAATAATAAAAATATTGTTATCAAATATGATGATCTGCGCCCATAAGATAAATTTCTCTATGAGAAACAACAATTTCTGTAATGTGATAGAATGTATTGCAGAGAAATATGGTGGCATATCCATGTCTATCTATCGTTTAATTTCGAAGTATATCTTTTTCTATAACAATAAATTTACATTTCAATGAAATAGAAGAAAAATTCAGAACCCCCAGGTTATCAGATTGTAAAGAATGTTTCGGAAAATTCTACAGTGGCGTTTAGAAATTGCTGTTATCCTGCGTTAACACGAAAGACGGGAGAGTTTTTTGCATCGGTTCATCAAAGGTAGACGAAAAGTGGATAATGAATGTGAATGTTACAGAGAAATAAAGACGGGGAAACCCCACTGAAGATTGCTAAGGCTTCCCTGCATGGACGGAAGGTAATTCTCAGTTGTTGATGGGTTTGTCGCGATGGGATTTACCTATGAACTTTTACACCAAATAAAACCATCACAGTTGATTCGTACATCCATCAGTTGGAATGTCTCTATTGTGTCCCTGCCCAGTATTACTGAATTGACGTGAGGTGGTGTTCCATCAGGATAACACATCCACATAATTATCGGATCTTGCCCTTTCCGATTTTCTTCTCTATATGTAACTATATTTCTTCTCAACGATAACAAGATGAAACGATGACTTCTTTACCTCCCGAAGGCAGAACTTCTATCGCAATGGGGTA
>JAFIDM010009631.1:9872435-9907303 GCA_023159025.1 Thereuonema tuberculata
TGCTTCGTGATTGGACATATGAATGCAGAAAAATATTTACAGATAAACAGGATTATTTTTGTAGACTCACTACAAAAACAGATATTGTGCAATGTAGAATCAGGATTTTCATACAGTATTTTATGAATATATGCATTATTTCTTACTTCTTGGAAGCAATCCAACTTTATTTAAGCAAATATCAATTATAGCAGACAATTCACAATAGCTTTTTAACAGCTTTGAGTATGTTTTCCTCAAAACTGAAATAGCCAAATTCTAAAGAGTAAACAGCGTAGAAAATCCTAACACCTTGATTACTGTAATGCCATATAAATTAGAGACATAAATTTCCAAATGCAAGTCTTCAAATAAAAACAACTTGTATTTTTATTTTATAATTGGAACAATTGTTCCAATTCAATATTTTTTTTAAAAATGATAGAAAACACAATATTTAAGTTGAATTAATGGTTACTAATAAAAAGAATATCTGTTTAATGTGTGTAAAATGTTCATAGCAAAAAATCAAAGCCACCACACAAATACATTTATAACAAGTTTATACATTAAAAATCACAAACGTTTTCAAAATGACCTGCGTTTCATTTTTGAGTGACAATTCTAACCAAATTTTCGAAACATTTTGTTTAAAAAAAAAATGAACAGCATCAAAATATATTTAATCATTGAAACATTTGGTTTGTATTTATTTCTAATGAATTTTTAATTTATTCCAACTTTCTTCATTATGACACTATGAACTATTATTGTATGTTTTGTTTTTGTATATTTTAAGTTATTTATGTTTTTGCAAAAAAGCAATGTTTTATATACTTTTAAAATTGTCAGTTTGGTTGCTCTTAATTATTTATTGCCTTAATATCTCTATGCTGTTCAAATTTATCATTTTTTATTTTAATTTTAAATCCTTGTTCTGTTTTGTTTGTATTTATTCTTGATAGTTTTCTATTTTATCCTTTCTTTTTTTTTTATTATGAAAATATAAACTATTGCATTAAATAATATTTCGAATATTTTAAGTTATGTATGTTATTGCAAAAGCAAAAGGTTTTTGTATGCTTAAAAAAAAAAAAAAAAAATCCTGAATTTTTATGTTTTCCTCGCCAAGGCAATACCACGCCTGGGGGTGATAATGAGACTGCTACAACTCGGCCATCCTAAGGTAAAAGGAAGTAACTACAAATTTTCTGGTTTTGCGTTTTCTGCATTTTCTACGTAAGGAAGTATCTACACATCTTCCTAAGCAATTTGGTAGAGATCTGCTGTTAAGTATGTCCCCTATTTCGATGATCAAAGTTAGCAACTGACTCACAATATGCTTATATCTACAGTCAAAGGCAGTAAATAATCAGTTTCCAAATTGCTAGTTGCTTCCTTTAACCTTAGGATGGCCGAACTCATCTTCCCTCTCTTCAAACGAAATCACTCGAGCGATCTTGTGATCCTATTTTCACATCCTGGCTTTTTATTCTCAAAAATTTGGTTAGAATTTTCACTTGAAAATGAAATGCAGGTCATTTTGAAAGCATTTGTGATTTTTAATGTATAAACTTGTTGTAAATGTATTTGTGTGGTGGCCTTGATTTTTGCCTAAGAATATCTGTTTTACTGAAAAAGTTAAAAAAATAAAAAAATAAAATAACAACTCCGTCTTATACTTAAATAACTGATTTTTAAATTAACAATCACAATTTTATTAACAAGATTACCTTTTGCTGGTGTGAAACAAGATAATTTCATGATCAACAAAAATATTCCTTACAAATTTAGTTCCTTAAACATATTAAGTAAAATTTTTAAACTGAAAAGATTAGTAAAAGCAGAACAATAATGTTTTGTTAGGAGAGACTATGGCTTGCAACAGCATATTAGATTAAAAATATTTATTAAGAGTTACTTAAAATTATAACAACAAGTTATAAAGCATTTATCAAAATTAGCACCTTTATCCTTTGAAGGAAAAAATTCTATTTTATTTCTTCAGGAAAATATATCACAATTACTTACCAAGTTTACAGTATATGTCCTTAAATCTCATTATGGAATTATTTTGTATATACAGGGTGTTTCAAAAATACACGGCATAATTTCAGGTATGTATTTCCCACATGTAGACAATCAAAATAGTTCATTACAACATATGTCCGGAAATGCTTCATTTCCGAGTTATGGCCTTCACAACATTGAAAATCACCGGAACGTTTTTCGTTCCGCCGGTCGTTGCCATTACAGAAGATGTTCAAAATGACCACCTCCTGCTTGAATACAGACCTCACATCGATGTCTCAATGACCTGCGAACACGATCCCACACTCCAGGAATGTTGCGTATGTCCTCAGAACGTGCCACAATTCGATTCCGAAGGGATTCCAAATCAGGCACCGGAGACGAATAAACCAATGATTTTAAATGGCCCCACAAGTAGAAATCGAGAGGGTTCAGATCAGGTGAGCGTGGAGGCCAAGCAATTGGGCCACCTCTACCTATCCATCGATCAGGAAACGTTCGATCCAAGTACCGGCGAGCCGTACGACTGAAGTGTGCAGGAGCGCCGTCATGCAAGAAGTGAGCGTGCTGACGATCGATCAGTGGAGTGTCGTCATAAACATGAGGTATGGTGTTTTCCAGGAAGTTTGTGTACGCCTGCCCCGTAAGTCTGTTTACAAGTACATGGGGTCCAACTAATCGATCACCAATGATACCGGCCCACATGTTGAGGGAGAACCGCACCTGGTGATGAGATACAACAGTTGCATTTGGGTTTTCATACGCCCATACATGCTGATTGTGGAAATTTGTTATGCCATCTCGTGTGAACTGTGCTTCATCTGTAAATACGAAAAACGTTCCGGTGATTTTCAATGTTGTGAAGGCCATAACTCGGAAATGAAGCATTTCCGGACATATGTTGTAATGAACTATTTTGATTGTCTACATGTGGGAAATACATACCTGAAATTATGCCGTGTATTTTTGAAACACCCTGTATATATATCATTTAAAGATTTGATTTGAACATTTGGAATGTTGAATGAAAATATTAGCTTGGATAATCTTGACCAAATTCAATGGTTTACAGTAAGTAAGTTTCTAAGTCTTACTTTCTTTGGAATAATGTTTGTTTAGGAACTTTCTAGATGATACTATTCATTATTGCTTTTTATCTTTGTGTGGCACTAAATCCATTATAATACTATGCAATTGTTCTGTAAATGAAGTAAAGGAAAACTTATTCCTGACATGCTCCTTTCCTGCCCTTCCCATTTCTCTGGCTAAATCTTTGTCAGAGACAATTTGCTTCATGGCACTGGCAAAATCCTCTGGTGTTGGTAAACATAAAAAGCCTGTTTCATGAGGAAGGACAGTTTCCTTTGGACCACCACTGTTGACAGCAATTACAGGTCGACACATGTACATGGCTTCAAGTGGTACAATTCCAAAATGCTCATTATCAGGGGTATATATGAGGCACGTGCAACTATGCAAAAGAGCTCTTTTTTCTTCATCACTAAAGGATCGAAGAAATGTCACATTGTTTTCTAGTTTTAAATCTTTTGTCAACTGAAGAAGCTCTTCATAATGCTCCACATTTTCTGGAACACATTCGTCATATCCTCCTGCTACTATCAGGTGAATTCCCTTCCTTTTGTCTTTAGTTAAACTATCCTGAACAACAGCTGTAAAAGAAAATAATACACAAAATAAATATGGAAAGGAAACTATAATTATAATTTTAAATTTTTGAGTTTTTCTTCACTATGTATTTGAATATTGTAACCAAATTCTTAATAACAATGTTCAAATTCACCGTGAACATAAAAAAAAAAAAAATGTTTAAATCTTATGTTTGGATGTTTCTAAAAACCAAAATGTTGTCAATTCGACCCTGTTGAGAAATTTCACCTTGTTATAGAGATATTACAGGAATGAGAAATTTACTCAGAATTAAAGATTTTTTTATGTTATTATTATTTCATTAATAATAGATTTTTAGCTACAAAAAAAAGAATGTTCTAATTATTTCAAGAAACATCAGGATGACATAAGCCAAATATCTCATGGAACAACAGAATACTGTGAATCTCATGAATGGAAGAACTGCTAATTTTATTCTTCGTGAATAAAGTGCAGAGATAGTATAAAGAACACCTTAATCATCTAAGTTAAATTACAACAAAAAGATGCACTTACATATTGATATCTTCAGGCAGAAGAGCATAACTGTTTCAAAACTAATGAATTCCATTTAAAAAAAAAATGGAAAATTTGAACGAAATAAAATAAGCAATACAAGTCATGACTGCATATGGATTCCATGGATGCAGAGAAAGCGAGGCATGATTATAAAATGTAATTGGATTAAATAGTACATCTCCAGCAATGGATGGTGAAGGAATCTACTCGACTAACTTAAGGTTTGGCCGATTTCTTGTAGAAAAAATGGGTTCTTTATTTTCAAAGGCTTAATGGATATTCAGAGTCATGGAAGGATATGATCTTTATCCATCTATAGAGAGTTCATATCGTCAATAAGGATTGAGACCTTGATGTTGGATTAGAATACCTTCTTGGAGCAGAATCTAAGAGTGGTAATACAAGTAATTTGAATCAATTGTGGCTACATTTTGAAAACAATAAGTGAATAGTCAGTCAAAACATTTACTAGAAAACCTTCTGCAAAGATCAATGCTTGTGACAATTTACTGCATCTTAAAAGTTTATAAAAACCCAAAGTCCAAATCTAATAGAATGAAAAATACTGATATTAACAAATAATTCTTTTGATATAATGATTGCAAAAAAAAAAAAAAAAAAAATCTTCTATAAAATTGTAATATATAAGAGCACCTCTAATATCTATTAAAGGTGATGTGAAATTATGTGTTGAATGGAAATGCTTCTTTTTAGTCACAGAACTTAAACATAGCTTAGTCTTCCACAAGGATCAAACCCCTCCTAAAATTAAATAATCTTTAAGTTCTTTATTTATATTATACTTAAGCTCTCTTTGTTTGATGTCTTTGACTTTTCCCAGTCTTCAAAAATCCAAGAATATTTTCATGTCAAGTTGGAATAAGTGTTGGGGGTATGAACACCATTATCAAGGATCATCTGCAATACCAGAAGATTTGTGTCCAGTGGATGCCACACAACTTGCATTCTGTGCAGAAAGACATTAGCATGGGCCTTTTCCTGGAATATTGGCTCTGATATCAAAAGGAATGTTGCCATTTCATTGCGGGAGATGAAACATTTCTTGCTAAGAAGTCCTTTGGCTTGTTTTTATTTGAATGACCTTTGTGTAATCAACTCTCAGCATTATTTAGTGAGTTAATAAGGAACTAATAGATGAAAAATGAAATCTTCATTGACTGCAAGACAGGGTTTGTGTACCCATTTATAATAAAGATTGTAAGACATTAATTGTAAGGACATAACAATGCAATGAGAAAACAAAAGAAAGGAGTTTGCTAACAAATGAAGGAAGGAAAACAACAAGCATTTAGGAGAGATATCAGTGGAAGACTTAATTTTTATTGCCTGATAGATCATCAAATAGCTAGGGATTTGACAGGGTTTATTTTGTTTTTGTATATTTCAAAAATGTATTGGATGAAGTACAAGTGAATAAAATGTTGGAAATGCAAATTATCCAAAAAGAAGAGATAAACAACACAATAGAGCCAATTTTTGAAAATGATGCAAAATAGAGAGTTGAAGATCTTCGAATATCAATTTTTATTTTTTTTATTAAAAATTAGTTCGCAAGCTAGATATATGTGTGTGTGATCATGTTAAGGAACTAAGCACAAAGTTTAACAATGATTTATCTATTTTTTTAACAATTTCTGTATTTTTTGGTGTATACCGATCAACTCACCTCAGCCACACAAAAGTAAATTCTGCAAAAATAATGTGTTACATAATTTACAAAAATATCTTGGCATTTCTGAAAAATACACCTTGTCCCGCTGACAGTGAATAAATAATTTTAAACCTGTATTTAATGAATTTCTATACCAAAATAGATGTGTGTGTTCAATTTTTATTTGTTTTGCTTGATAAACACTGCATAATTAAATTAATTTAATGGTGCTAAAACTTCTAAATTGATTTGTGCATGCTGATATTAGTTTCATTAATACTTACAACGCACAAATATAAATTACAATTTAATTTTTTATGAGTTATTAGCTAAAAAGTAGTACGAACGGAGGTGAGAAATTGTGACGGAGGTGAGATAGCAGTTACAGAAGCGCAGGCGATCAGACTTGAGATAACTGATGTAACTCATGAATAAGATGTTACTGTTTGACAAATACTCTTACTGCCTTTTTCCAGTTATCAAAGCAGCGCCGAATTCTACCTGGCTGCTTTGCTTCAGGTATTAAGTCAATAATCTTATTTTTGTTATAAATCGGCTTTACAAACTCGGCTTCACAAACCTATTATTGCCGACTGGATATAATGACCAAAGTTTTATTTCAATATTAAAAAAAAAAATGTTGTAATGGCTACCGTAATTGTTCTATTTAACAAATTGTAACTTACTGAATTACTAAAAACCTGTATTTCTGCCAAAACCAATAAATTTAATAAAAAACCTTGCATAGCCTACATTAACAAACCCAAACCAAACGATTATTATGCTGAAAAAAGGACTTAATAGAAATTATGATTTTAATACGATTTGATCATTTATTTTGAAATTTCTGTCCTAAATCTTGCACAGTTCAGCTCCGATTCATTCAATTTACTTTCCTTAAAAGTATTTATTTTGTAATCATGCTTTATATAGGTTGATTCCTTTACAAACACGTGAGTTTTTGGTTCACTCCAAAGTAAGTCTCGCCTCCGAACAAGTAGTCTCACCATGGTCACTAACCTAAATGTGACGGAGGTGAGAAAATGTTTATTTTATGGATCTCTGATCTATTAGCAGCAACAGCCGCTGCCATCCAATGCAGCTATCAAGAATGTTTCAATTGTAATGGATTTAGCTCAATTTTTAAAAGAAAATCTTAATATTTCAACAATTTAGGATGAGAACGGAGGTGATAACCTATTTGTATACACTGCATAAATTCGATTTTTAATTAAGAATCCTAACGAAATCTGTACTTAGCGGAAGCAAAAGATGTGCTGGGTAGTTTGAGGAAAGGTGGCCATGACAATTGGACATCTCGAAAACCAAGACAAGGTTTCTGCGTTTTCAGAAAATAAGTATTTACTTTGTGTGACGGAGGTGAGAACGCATTTCGGGAACAGGCATATCACATTTTTTTTAACTAACATGGAATTGTTTAAAAATTGCTTGCTTTCCAAGACAGTATTATTACTTTCAAACTAATATATATCAATAAAAATTCTAAACAAGTAAAATTTATTTTGTCTTTCACACACATCAAAGGTGGAGGTAGTTGAATGGGAACGGGCTGAAATTGCAACTATCTCACCTCTGTCACATGCTATTTTGTTGTCGATAATAAACAAAACAATTAAATTTAGGCAATAATGTGAAGGAAGGAAGTGCTATTTTCTAGAAATTGTGTCTTTTTTATTATTAAACGTTCACATCAATTTTTAATTATTTGTTGAACGCGCAATAAGCCAAAAGTGCATCATTACGAGAAATTGGCTCAATACATTTAGTGAATTTAGAATCCGTATGAAAACTAACAAAACTTCAGATTGTATAAGAATGAAACGAAAAATACTAATGGATATTGTCCTTAGAGAGTACTTATTAATGTTGTGATGGATTAAATATATAATAGCACTGCAGGAAATGCAAAGAAACTAAACTTACAAACTCCAATACCAAAGGCATTTTAATTTGACATAACTGAGATATATAAGAAATGCTTTACAAAATAAAAGTAAAAATTCAAAATTTAATAAACTTTGTAATTTTATCAATTAATCAAATTCATCTGTATTTGATTAGTTGAAGATTTATTTTATGTTTTTAAATAAGTGTTATTTTTTTTATTATTATAATGTCTTTTTGTAGAAAGAAATCAACTGACCAAAACAATCAAAAAGCTTTTTGCCTCAAATTTAGACTTTGGCCTTAAAATATTGCTTTCATAATTATATAGGAAAAAAAAATG
The DNA here is from genome assembly GCA_023159025.1 of Thereuonema tuberculata. Lineage (NCBI taxonomy): Eukaryota > Metazoa > Arthropoda > Chilopoda > Scutigeromorpha > Scutigeridae > Thereuonema > Thereuonema tuberculata. The sequence continues at coordinate 9,880,553 of JAFIDM010009631.1, forward strand.
CCATTAATTAGAAGTATTTTTCTTTTTCGCTCTTATTGCATAAGAATCTAAATACATATTTTTTTGTATTTTTCTACTTAATCTTCAGGAAATTTTTAACAATAATTGTAGTGATAGTACATATTTATACACAAATTTTTAGTTTTCAAGTTTTGGTTTTTGAAAAGATTTACTTTCAATTCTAATTAGGCCCTGCTTTAACAGGTCTTTAAAAATAGCATTTATATTAATTTTAAGAACTTTAGGCATACACATTATTTTAACAAATGTAGACAAATAAAATATAACTTAAAAGTTAAAATTGAGTGAGAACATATATATAATTAAAAATAAGAATAAAAACGTGACTAGTTTCAGATACCATTACGGTGTTCTTTCTCAAATGCAAGGCTTTCACTAAGAAGGTACACTTCAGAAGATATCATGACTAATCAGAAAGCTGACAACAGTCGAGTCAATAGTGCAGGGGTTAAGATCTGCTGAACAATAGATCAGTGGAAATGGAAGTGTGGGAAACAGAGGGGGAAAAAAAAAAGCCCACAACATTAGTGGACCATTGTCAGCTTTCCAATTGGTCAAAATTTCTTTTTATGCACACCTTCTTAGTGAAACCCTTATGTTTGAGAAAGGACACCATAATAGTGTCCGAAACTAGTCACATTTTTATTCTTATTTTTAATTATCTGTGCATTCTCAATCAATTTTAACTTTTAAGTTCTACTTATTGAATATGTTAAATTTTTTTATAAATAAAATATAAGTATATATAACATTTCGGGTCTAATCATTACAGACTCAATTTTCAAATGTAACAATAAAACTTGAAAACAAATGCAACCATAAGTTAATAAAATAATTTTGATTTTTCAAAAGTCATTGGTTGGCCACAATGGGAAACCATCCAAGATTTGGGCATCCCAACGGAGTGAGAAGAAGAGACAGAATCTTTATTGTAGATACTGTCTGATATAGATAATGGGTTAACTGAGGTTGACCAATGACTTTTAAAAATTCAAAATTAATTTTATTAACTTATGGATGTATGCACGTTATTGTTTTTTTTTCCTCACATTTCAAAAAGGCATCTGTAATGGGTAGACCCAAAATGTTATTTGTATAACTAAAATATTTAAAAAGTAGAAGTGAAAATGTTTTCTAATACAACTATCATTAGTGAGTGATGTTTAGAAATTTGAGGATAATTTGGATTTGAAGGTTCTAGTTGCTTCTGCTGCATCTTCTACTGTTCGTAGGGATTTCATGAGAAATTCTGAGAGAAAAATACGAAGGATTTAATTTGTATGGCATCACAAAGTGGAACTTTTACTTTATTTCAAAAAAAGCTTTAGAGGCTTTTGAGATCTTTATTTAGTTTGCATAGAATACTGGAATTTTGTTTGTAAGTTCAACTGAAAGTTGATCTGTTAAACTTAAGTTTAAATGTTGCTTTCAATTTTACATCAAGATTTTTCAAAAAATCAGTGAATTTCTTAACAGCTTTTTTGCAAATACTGTTTTGATGTTTAAGCATCAAGGAAACATTTATAGAGAAAAAACTAGTTACATCAAAACACCATTACATTTAAAAATTCAAATTTGAATCTTCCAACTTACCTAATGCCTGAATTGCCAAACCAATGTTTTTCTTTCTCTCAAATCGGTTAATAGAGAGAAAAAGAAATTGAACACCATCCAACTTCAGGTGATCAAGAGAAACAGTGACTGGTCTATCAAAATGAGAAAAACTCAGAGATGGATATAATATTTCTAGGTCACATTTCAAACGCTTGAAGGTATCATGGAATACACCAGCTATAAAATAAAAAAAAGAAATATTAGCATTTGAAATTTGATTATAAGTGACTAATCTAAATGAAACTATTGATTATCATAAACAAAGAACAATATGAAAATATCGATTGAAATTGGAATCCATATTTCTAACAACTCGTGTTTTAATTCTTTTCCAATTGTTCCAAACCATGATCCCTTATTATCAAAACACTTTCATTCCATTCTCTTTAAAAAAACATTCAGTCAACAAAAACATAGAAGATGAAAGTATTCAAATTAGCACTTCAAATAATAGATGAATAAAAATTAATATTAATAGCTTGTAGTTTTGAAAAACTGTTGGAGGGGGAAAATTGATCATTTTTAACAGATTGACAGCATTGCTTCAGTTAAGCTACATTTTCAGTCTAGAAATGCATTACCCAAGTAATGTAATAAAACAGAGAAAAAATTATGAAAAGTGTCTTTCAAGGATCAAGAATAAAAGAACGTTATTTATTTATTATTATTATTATTATTTTAATTTTTACCCTTCAGGAAGTATTAAGAGAAATGTCATGTTAATTATTAATAAATAGCCTAACAAGAGCTAAAAAGTACTGGACCTTAAATATTTTACATAATTTTACAATAACACTTATCGATTGGCCGACAATAGCAGACAAAGAGTTATATACACTCTGTGACAAAAAAAAATGAAGCACATGAAGCAAATGTCCAATTTGAATAAAAGTTTGTCATTTGGATGAAAAGAATTGAAATTGATTCAAATTTTACAGTGAAAAAACAAAATTACATTATTAGTATTATGTTGAGCTACCTCTGGATGCTACACATGCTGATATATCCTAAGGCATGGAGTGAAACAAAGTTCTGATGTTGTCTGATGGCAGATCACACTAAGCTTGTGCAACTGCTGCTCCAAATGTCAGATATTCCACGATGGATGCAGTTCACTTCCTAGAATGTCCCAGACAAGCTCTGTGGAGGACAAGTCTGGGGATCTCACTGGCCAATAAAGGGTTTGAATTGCTTTGTGTGTGTGTTATCCTGTTGAAAAAGGCTGTTGGCAGACATGAAACAAATGCAAAAACACATGGGTTGCAGGATTACTTGCACTTTTTGCTCTACATTTAAAATTCCTTGAATCATTGCAAGATGGGATCTGCTGTCATAAAAATGGCTGTAATGACTATGTGCCTCTCGACAATATTACCTGGATTTGAGCACTGTCTAATCCTCCTCAATGCTTAGATACAATGACCATCTGCTTCAAGACACTAAACACAATATGAGATCATTAGAGAGCAGTACCATGTCTCTCGTGCACGGCACTACTGTAAACTGTACGTGTTACTGCTAGGTGTTAAAGGCAGACCTTGTAAGGGGCAAAGGGAATGAAGACAGCATCTGCAATTCGTCTAGCAATGATGCAGGTAGATACCGGTTGCAGTATACAGAATGCCACATCTCTCTGGATAGTAGAGTGAAGTTGTCAGATCAGGTACGGCTTGCCTCACAACAAACCGGTTGTCTCTAGCAGTAGTACTGTTGGGCCTACCAGAACCTTGGCAAAATAATGAATGCTTTCACGCAGCCATTGATTCCAGCATCTTTAAAGATAGTTCCACAGAAGCATCGCTATGACCCTGATTGTGAGCAATTCTTGTGCATGATCAGTCGGCTTCTCATAGTCCCACTATGCAGCGTTTCTCGAAGTCCTGCAATTTTTTTTTAGGGTTTTCAAAGGAGTTGATGCATTACTAAGTTCAACTGATGTGAATGCAACAGTTTCACGAAACAGATGTGTCTAACTAAGATTCCAAGGGCTTTTATACGGATGCTTCCATTGAGCCATGGGGGTGATGGTGATGTTTCTTGATAATTAAACTTAAACTGTTTTCATGTCAAATGGAAAGATAGTTGCATATGAAGTTTCATTCACATTAGATGCTTTCTTTATGGTGCTTTGATTTTTTTTTTTTTTTTTTTGTCATTTGTGTGAATATATATTTAACTTTTGTAAAAATCTTCTTAAATAAAAAATAGAATAAAATAAGCAAAATTTTATTTTTCACAGTGAAAGACTGTGAAAAAGGGAAAAAACAACCAAACTTTTTTTTTTCCACATTTTCTTAGAATTTAAACTTCCTAAAAATTTTTTTGAGCCCTGCACTGGATCTGACCACTACTCTCCATCATTCTCACTAGGTTCAGAAGCCTAGTTTCACTGTTATTAATTGCATTACTTTTGTTCTGCTTCCCGTGGCACTCTTAATTTTTTATTAACTGGTTCATTGTAGAAATTTCAAAATTTTAATTTCTAAGAGCCACAAAAATAACAAGTGAAATTTCTAATAAGCTTGTCATTAATCAAAGAAATGCAGTATCTAATAAGCTACTAATAAGTGAAATCAAATGATCCAAACACATGTTGCTCATAAGATAACAAACACACTGTCAGAATGGAATGAATAAAAGCAATTTCAAGCAGCATTAGACACAATCTTTAAATGTGATTTCATTTTTCTTTGTGTAAATCTTACTCAAAATTTGACATATTCAGCTTGAATAAAATCATTTATTCATTTCAACCATCTAAAATCATTGAATTATAATAAAATTGGCATACCTTTTACTTATTTTTTGAGTAATCTTGTTAAAAAATCTTGCAAAATTGAACTCAAATCAGATTGACCTTCACAGGAGGATTGGCAATTAAGTTAACAATGTATGCTTGTTATTTCACAATGAAGGAAAACTTTAATGTTTTTGTTCAATAGTATTAAGAGATTGTCTATAGTAAAGTTTCCTAAAAATAACAAACACTTGCTAAAAACAATCGAGACATTCTGTCCATTTATTAGATAACAAATGCTTTTACTTCTTCAGATACAGACACCCAATTACTTTTGAAATTTTTGGTAAACAATGATGCTAACAGGTATCATCAGGTTGGTTGTGATATAAGAATATGAAAAAATGGATAAACAATTTGCAGAGTTAGATAATTACTTTAAAAACAAGTGAAACAGCATTATTAAAAAACAAATGTCTTTAAATAAGTATAACAATTTAATACATTTCTTATAAGGAAGTAAAAGTTAACTCTTATAAAAAAAATCTGTTAACTAATAAATGTAGGGAAATTCTGTATTCTATCTATCATTCATTCATTTTTATCAATAGGCAGCAACTTTTAACCAACATAAGGATCCCCAAGTTTTCCACTTTGCATGCCTCTTCCTTCTTTTTTAGCCTCAATGACTCTCTCTTAACTAAAAATTTAGTAAAACATTTAATGCAGATATATATTACCATGTTAATCAATTTTTTTAAAATATAATATATTTAAATTCCCTTTAAAATTATATCTGAAACTCCTTTTTACATTTTATGCCTTAATCAAATGTAGGTCTAACATTCAATGCATATCAAACCTTTTCAATCAATGTTTTAATAATTTATCTCTTCCTGTTTTCTACTGTTCTTACAATCCTATTCTTCAATTACTGAATTATCGTAATTAAGCCTAAATGATTAATAAAGTTATACTACTTGTTGCCGATAGACATATTAGATTTCAGCGTATTGTTAAATCTTGCTGATATTGATCTTCTTGGATATTCCCTTACTATGTATAGTATATCCGAAACTTATGGTATTAAAAGGATTCAGATGGTAAGGATCACAATATAAGTACAGTAAAACCCCGCTAATCCGGCACATTCAATAATCCGTCATCAGTCTAAGGGTTTTTTTTTTACACTGAATAAGCCTTCCGGATGCGTTCTGCAGAGTTCAGGCGCATTCGGCAGAGTTCGCGGGCAATCGGCTGAGGTCGGGCGTACGAATTTAGTACTGTACTATATTACTTAATGTACGAAATAAAGTAACTGTACTGTACTGTATGTACTGCATTAAAATATAAAACTACATAAAAATATATTTTGTTGTTTTAACATTTTCCGTCACTACCGAAATCAGAGAAATCACAATAGAACACGGAAAAATGGCCTGATACCTATTAAAAGCCCTTTTGACTCTCTATTTTATAGCGGTATTTCTGCTATCCTCGCAATAACGGCTATTTTTAGATGGGTGCTCAGTAATCCGGCATTTTCGGTAATCCTGCACTGCCAAAGTCCCGAACGTGCCGGATTAGCGAGTGTCTACTGTACATTGCTGTCATCTTAAGAATTCAGAAAGTCTGGAAACTCTTCAAGATTAAGTGTTCCTGAATAAATTTGCCAAGTGTTTCTAGAAGCAGATGTATTATGTAAACAAAAGTCATGAACAATTTATCTATTATTAGCATTTTAATCATTATTATTTTATTATGACTGCCTATCTCAACACAAGCTATTTTGCTATATCCGCCTCTCACAGTACCTGTGGTACTATGGCATAATAACCAAACAACAATTCTTTCTGTGTTCTCCAGAGTGTCTTAAACTAACAACTTGATAGAATTCAGAGGAATAAGCATAGTAATCAAACACTCCTCGCATTTGATGTTGAGTCTCCAGAACTCACAGAGTTTTAAGTCACCAATATCTATCTTGATTCCCAATCTAAAAACTCATCTTAGGAACCTTTACTGTAAACTTGTATTTAAGAAAAGTATTAACTGCTACATGAACTAATTAAAAACACTATTTGAAGAATCAAAATAAGAGAGGGCAACTGCTTATCCAAAACTTTTCTGATAATTAATGCTTCAGTTGAATAAAAAAACAATACGTTGTTACTTTTTATTATATCCAGGAATTCTGAAGTTCCACCTCCCTTAGACCTACTTTGGGATTTGTTTTCCTTCCCTTTAACAAAAACCTTTTTTAATTTTACAAAATAAGTTGTTTGACAAAGCATGAATAATAATTGACCAGTGCTTAATTTTTGAAGAAATGAATAATAAAATTTAATTTCGTTATTATGGTATTCAATTTTGGTGATTCAATACAGATAATGGATTTGAAAACTATGTCTTTGATATTTAAGTACAATATAACCATCTGTACTGATACTCTTCTCCCTCTCTAAACACATTAAACTATTTGAGGGACAATTAAATTATTACCCATCATTCAATTAAAATAAATAAGCATTAAAATGACAGTACACTTCAGAATATAGTGGCAATGAAATGTGGATCCAGCTGATGAAGCTAAACTTTTACCATCAAATGACATGGAGTGATTTTTTTTATCCAACTGTAACTGAATAATCTCATATACATAAACCTGGACTGCTCATGAGTCCATGTACAGATATCAGAGAATTTACGTTAACAGCAATCCTTATATATTATTTCTCAAAAGTGTGTTTGTGTGAATATGCCATATCTCCCTTAATACTTCATCAAAATCAATGATTGAGACATCATTTTGAAGATTACGTTCACCGCTAATGACGAAAAATAAACAAAGTGTTGAAAATTAATGTTTTCGTTAAAAAAACTATTTTAAAAACCTTTTTATAAAAATGGAGAAGGCACAATCTATTGATGATGTGTGTAACTAGCATGCATGACAGCTGTTGTAGATCATTAGAGGTGTTTTTTTGTTGTGAATTATTTGCATGGGTCAACTAGTTTTCTTTTAATTTGTAATTATATTTGGTAATTTCTGTAAATTACATAGCTATGTGTTACCTGAAAATGAAGTGTTTTAAAAGTTAATATAGTAAAAATAGACCATATACACAAAAGGAATCCAACAAAAAAAGCTTAAAAATAACATGTTTCGGGATAATCTCCCATCATCAGATTACAATATAAAAAATACAAAATCGGAACCTACACGTCCCGAGTAAAACTTTAAACAGCATAAGAACATAAAAATTTTTCAAAGTAGTAAGTTCCGATTTTGTATTTTTTATATTGTAATCTGATGATGGGAGATTATCCCGAAACATGTTATTTTTAAGCTTTTTTTGTTGGATTCCTTTTGTGTATATGGTCTATTTTTACTATTATCTGGAAATACACATGATGAATACTTTTAAAAGTTAATATATTGTCAAATATACTTAAAAAAAAAAGCCACTACAATCACATGTTCCAATGCCATGTTACTGAATTTGAAAGATACACAAAATTTGAGCTTGGGATTACAATCTTCTAACAAATCTTATAAAATCAATATTCCTTCAAATTAAATGACTGTAGTTATTAATTTTAAGCTTAATGTTCAAAAATAGACAAGATTTCAGACAGAAGTGTCATTACAATGATAAGCAGAAAAATTATCTTCAACTCTCTTTTTTTAAAATTAATGTTCATCTGTTTAAAGTCATAAAAAAGAAAAATGTGACAAATTAATATTCATTCAATCTGGTTTTTATTAATTGTTATTTTGAAGTGAAAATGAAAAAAACATTTATAGCGTCATGTCTCATGATATACAAACTAACAGTGAATAACGATGTCAGAGTTTTTCAATGAAATCAAATTGTTATTTGACTTATAGACTTACTTATTAGACTGATAAACCATCATAGGTGAAATTTAAAACCAAAAGGAGCCAAAATAAAATAACATACTCAATTCTGTCATTAGACATCATCCATAACTTGTATAATATATAGAATGATAAAACAATAAAAATAGTGAAAATAGAAAGCAAGAGCAAAAAAAAAGTACCTCCCCCCCACCCTTCTTTTCTGTTTTATGATTAAAATTTATCTGTTTTGGCTATCGTTGTTTATTTATTTCTTTAGGTCACAATTTTGCAACTCGTACTGATTTCAATATTTAAACAAGGTAGGGAAAGCGATTAGTAAACCAATCACAATGCTTCGCAATGTCTTCTGATCATTGATATTGCTTTAATTTCCTTTTGTTTATTTTCAATAAACACAATCACAACAATCACTATAAATGTGATTGTTGCGAATGCAAAAGACGCAATAGTTGTGCACAATCATAACAATTTAATGAGATTTTAATGATACTTGTTCACAGACAGACTAAAAAAAAATTATACAAAATTCGCAAAAATTATTAGCGATTAAAAATAGAAAAAGTACAACAATAAATCATAACTGTTAAACAAACAGTGCTAATATACAGGTCAGAATATACCGCAGGCAGATTTATATGTAAGAGTGGGGGGGGGGGGGGATTTAGGGCCCAACTACTGGGGCCCCCCCCCCCAATTGTTCTTCTTTTTACCATGAACAACAAATAAGGTTCAAAAATTGATATTCATAATAATAATAATGATCGATTTGATGATTAATAGCTCGTACTACTACATTATGATTCGAAATCTCTTTGACCTTGAAAAGCATCAACTCAATTCCTGAAAAGAAATATTTCATTAACTTTGTACCCGTGAATTTACTGTTGACTAGTATTTTATCCGCTTTGCCCGTGGTGATTTCTTCGGCCCAGTCAAGTGGAGTTCGGTACAAACGTTTTAACCACGAGTTTCTTTTAGCCAAGAGCTGATCGGGGAAATGGCAGTAGAACAATACCGGGATCTTCTTCAGCTTCAGAATGGGAATGATAACGGACACTTGGTCACAAATGACAACGTCTACAGGGATGTCACTAAACCATACAAGATAGATGACAGCAAAAAGCATTCTCAAGTAGGCAAAGAAAGCATAAAAGCGACCCAAGACAGTACGAGGTAACCAATCACCCACAACGGTTACTGAGAAAGTGCCGTCGCGTGTCTCAGAGAAACAATGCTGTGGATCATGATGATTGGTAACGAAATGAACATTGTGCCCTCGAGATTTGAGGGCAAGAGCTGCATCTACAACTAGTCTTTCGGCTCCTCCAATGCCTAGATCAGGGTGAAGTATCACAACATCCACCATGCTGAAATCTTGACGTGTAGTTAGAACTACTTCCGTTTCCGCTTGACTCACTGCGACATCTGGCAGCTGTTGTCGGTACTTTTTGAGTCGTCTGTTCATCGAACGATAATCAGCGTCGCTAAAAAAAGCGATAATAATTGCAAAAAAAATAATAAAATGACAGTAAAATTAGAAATAAACGAAACGAATGCAACAATAAAGTATCTGCGTCATCGAAATCTGATAAGCGATCGCTTCATTCTCTAAGTCTATTCGAGCCCACCTATACGGAGCAAAGTTCGCGTTGATAAGGTGTGAAGGAAGCGTTGATAAGCCGCTTCTCTAGTTGGAGCATTGCAACAGCAAAGGATACCACGTTTCCCTAACAGCCTTTTACTGGATTATGTGTGCTTGTTTCGCTTTTGGTATCTAGATTTATTTACAATTTCTAATAACATCGGTAAGTCACTTAAAAATAGAGTTTAATTGGCATAAGTTAAAAGAAACAAAACTATCCCATAATACTGTGCGTACTGTAGTTGATGAGATGCGCTGTCTTGTTTTATTTTTCTTCCTATTTTTTTTTTCCGAAAGCGATCGGATTAATTGAGTTTTTTAATTATTTAAATGCTTTTGACATTTACTTTCCGAACCCTATCGTGTTTTGTTTATCTTTCTTTTCTTTCAAATTGGTTGATATAATATTCAACGTTGTTTTAGGCTAAGTAGATCCCAAAATAAAATAAGAACTTTACACTCGCATACTTGAAATTAATAGACTTTTTTTTTTTCTCTCCGTCTTCGTGTAGGTGCATCTTATTGCTGCTTGTTTGGCAATACCAAAATGTGGTTGTTTGGTGGCAAGAAAAGGCGAAGTCAATCGCCAAGTAAGTACTTCATTTGTTTTTAATAAAGCTTTATATTTTTTATTTACTTTTATTTTATTTATTTTTTTTATATTTATATATTTATTTTTTTGTTAAAGAAGGAAAAGAAAAAAAAACAACAACAAAAAATAGCCTTTGTTCAGGAAAGGGTTTTAAAAGTCATATCTTAAAAACAAAATAACTAATGCAGGATTTAGTTATGTTCTAAGGCCTTAACTGTTTTTGTGTTTGAGAATAACTTTAAGTTTCAAAACTGAAGCTTTTTTTATCGCTTTGAGAGCATCGAGTGACAGCACAAACAAGGTCAGCAAACAGCTGTTCCATTTGGAGACGGGAGGAAAGGAGTTTTTCGTCTTTTTCTAGAAACTGAAATTGAGAAAATTGTTTTGAATTTGACATTTTCTCTTCTATTAGAATTCAAAATATATCAATAATTTCAGCATGTTTAGTAGATTTGTAAATATGTCAAATACATAAAATATGGTTTCCCAGTATATTTGATTGTTTACATTTCCTATGTGAATATTTAAAATTATGAAACGTCAACAGTTTAGAAGTTTATAAAAGTTAAATTTATAAATAATAAATTTAACTAGAAAGAAATTTCTTATTTTTTTATTTCTATTTCTGTAACAAATAGTTTACAAGTCCCTTATTTAAATTTACTAATTTTCTGTTACGCTATTATGTAAATATATGAAATTATGTTTCAATAACAATAATAAAATTGGGAAATTTCTTGATAAATTAATTGAAAGCAAGCCTCGTAACAGAAATAAATGCAACAAAATAATTTTCAGTATGTTATTTTGTGTTATCGCCAGTTAATAATCCTGATTTTAAAACAAAGCCGTTCCGAATTCTGTTTAGATAAAAATGCCATTAATGTAATTGTTATTAAGAATACGGATGTGTACTCCAGTCCCGAGATGATTTTTTTCCCGCTCTTGAATTCGCACACTTCATAAACAGAACGGTCTAATAGGTTGAGGTAAGTTAGGGAAGACAGAGTTGTAGGCCAGTAGAACTATTAGAGCAGCCGATCTTGACATTATATTAACCCGTGTGATATGAATGTGTCAAATTATATCTGCATGGAAGAAACCACGTTAAAGCTTGTTTATTTTGTTCTGTTTTCACAAATAAATGCAAAACTCATTAAAAAAAAACCCTCAACATTTTTGGGCTTTTTACCCCAGCATTTCGTCTTGTTTCTTTTTTTTTTTTGTTTTTTCTTTCTTTCGATTTAAATTTTAAAGGAAACATGTTTATTTCAGTATAATAGAGCTACGAATGGGATTATTTCTTTTAGAACTACAAAAAGACAAAATTGCATATTATATATTTTATATAATTTATGCTCGAAACAAAATTGTTTAATTATCTTAATAGATAGTAAAATTTACCAGTATAATTTTCACTTCTGTCTGAATTTTAAGAAACTAAAAAAAAAATTTGATTTTCATTAAAGTCACATTATTGCCATCTTTAACTTGTGAATTTGAAATTTTTCGCGGGGGTTTTAATTTTCATTTTATCTTCTAACAGTAGCTTTAAAATTTTGATGATGGTCTAATGTAATCTGAACTCATAGTATCATGGAAAGGATTATTTAAAACTGTTAGAATTAAGATACCTGCTTGTATTAAAGAAAATAAGAATTGTGCTATTAATAAAAGGACATTAAGCTTCGGTGATTATTAATACTAAACAGTCAAGACAGGAGAAAAAAGAATTCTTTTATTAAAAGCCTTCTCTTTTTTTTATTCACTGAAAACCTAACATGATAAGAAAGAATACAATTCTTTTAACTTGGACTCCATTCAGATGAAACTGAAACTTTTGAATTTAATATTGTTATGAAAATATGAGTTCATCATAACAAAAGAAAAAAGTAAGATTTAGGTAAAAACTATAGGCTTTATCAAAAATCAGTTAATATTAAAATGGAAGCTTTCTTTTTTCATTATCAAAGATCATTATCTCTAACAACTTCGAGAAATATATCTCCATTTTGATTTTGATGAATTTTGAGGTAAATCCATAAGTTTCTGTGAATTTGCACGTTTCAAGAAAATCAGTTGACTGAGGATTATCATGTGTAGGGATAAAGGCAGAGGGGATTAAATGTGAAAAACGCCTAGAAAAATCAATTAAACAAATGCTTAAGAATCACGTATTTTGAATATTACAAAGTTATTCAAGCGCATCAATATCCCTTTTAAAAAACAAACAATTAAAGTTTTTGTTGGTAAACGTTTGGATACAATTGCTTTCTTTGCTAAATAACAATTGTTTTTATTAATTGCTATTCCTTCTAGTGTATAATTTATAATAATGTCTTTCGTAGGGGAGAAGGACAGACCTATAAAGGATCTTCCAAAGACCCAGAATTGAAAAAGATTCTTTAAGGATGGAATTTTTCATCATATTTAAATAATGTACTTAAATTTACTTTCTAGAACTAGATAGAACATTCGATTATACAAAACAATTGAATCATTACTCAAAAAATGCAAGGAATGTAACCGGGTATGAACCTTGGTGATACTTGATAGATTCATAAAGACAATTAATTGTTTCAAAATATTTTTCAACGAAATCTTGAATAGATTTCGGTGATATTGTAAATGATAATGATTGTATGATTATTGTTAAGTAGCAGATTTGAAAACTTATTTTGATTAGGGCATTTACATCTTATCACAATACAGTTAAACTAGTTACAAAATATAACATTAAATATTATTTCAATTTAAATAATACTATGAGGAAATTCATTCAATATTTAGAATGTCAACACTGTACATTAAAGACAATTCTGGATACCAATAAAACTAATTGTGTGATTTATTTTACAAAATTCCAAAAAAGAAAATGCGTTGTTAAAATAGCATTATTAACCCATCTATACTTTTTATTACTACAGTGAAACTTGGATAATTCGAACTGGTTTAATTAGAAATTCTGTATAATTCGAATTTTTTTGCTCGGTCCCTAGAATTCTGTATTAAAATAATGTTAAAAAATCGTGGATAATTCGAATTTTATTTTGGATAATTCGAATTTTTCATACGATTGCCCTTAAAATATTACGGTAAAAATTGTCCCTGAGACTTTCTCATCTAAGATACATTACTTATTTTAACGGTCTTTCTAAGGAAAACAAAAGCGAGGGTTGGAATGTCACTATGTGGGGATTTCTGAGGATTTTTCTGTCCACCCTCTGTTGTTACCCTCTCCCCTCCCACACCCCTTCGGTCTTAAGAGTCACGTGCGCTTCCTGTGAATGATTTAATGCGGTTATATATATTTTTAGTTTTTGTGCTTGCGCTTTAAGTATTGTTTATATGCTCTTACTATGTCATTGTCAAAAGCTAAAGGTCCTTATAAGTCATTAACATTAGCTGAAAAGATAGCGGTGATTAAGGAGGTGGAAAAAGGCCTTTAAAAGAAATCGGAAATCGCCAAGGAATTTGGAATTCCATCCGGCACGTTTTCGACATATTTGAAGAACAAAGATAAAATCTTGAGCAGCAAAAATGGCAATGGAAAAAATAGAAAAAGAACGAGAGAACCTGACAACCCAGAGGTTGGAATCATATGCTAGGACACAAAGATTGCATTCAATGAAGCAATTAAAAATATCTGCCTTTTTTTTGAAAGTGATGAATAATGAAGCTAGTAAAAAATGTTTGATTTAATGAAAACAAATGTAGCAGTATTCTTAGATAATGTTTATGTGTTAAATCTTATTAACTCCACGATCAGTTTTTCATTTATCTCTTCTGTTTGAGAGAATATATGTAATTCGAATTTTTGGGTAATTCGAACTTTTTCTCTGGTCCCTTCAGCTTCGAATTATCCAAGTTGCACTGTATTATATCGCAGTGTTTGTTTAATGAAAATATCACCGAAAACTAGGAATTAGGAATACTACATTTCTTAAAGTTATTGGATCTTGAAGCTTGAGTATTGAAATCAGATAGAAACATCTACCAGGGAGAAAAGAAAGCAAAACAAAGAAAATCATTTGTAATGTAAATACAGACCAAGAAAATTCCCGTTAAGCGAGCCATGAAGGATCTATGGGGATGCGTAGCCAACGGGATCCCATTTCAGGTCGTAAGGTCAGATCAACACTTGCCTACCTTTATTCCTGGGGAAATATTTCGGACTCCATTAGAAAGAGGGCTGGTGAACCTAGGGCCCGTTGAGAGGAGAAAAAAGCATTGAAACCCCCCTACCCCCGATCTTCGCTTGGTTCCAAGTTTGTACAATGAACCAATATTTCGTTTATAGTAACTGTCGAAATTGCTTTTTGAAGGTTAATGTACGACTTCTGACATAGACATAACCTTCGATATCATTTCATTGACTTTTTATTTTGTTATGAAGTTGTCTGCAGTGTTTATTACTTTGGATTTTGTTGGAATTTGGTTGTTCGTAGTGAGAAAAAAATGGTTAGTGATCCCTGGTCTGTGTCAATTGCACCACCTATCGAAATCCAGATATATATTAGACTGAAAAGATTTTCATGATTTTAAGATGATTCATCTAAAAAAAACCAAAAAAAAACCTGTCTTCACAAAACTTAACTTGTATTTTTTTGTTCTATTATCACAGAAATTTCATTAAGTTTGTCCAATTTTGTCTAAAAGTTGTTTATTAAAAGACAAACATGTTTCTCCCATTAGAAGTGATCGAAATAATTGATCGCTTTTATTCATGTCTATCATTGATATTCATCAAAATACCAATGGACAGGACATAGAACGAAAAGGGGTTGAATTGAATAGATCGAGGAATTAAAGTTCTTTTCACTTAAGTTTGAATTCGATCTCCAAATCCTTCGTTTTCTTTTCGTATCGATTGATCCCCTGAAATGTTCGATTTCATCGTTTGGCCCAAGAAAAGCAACTTCTATGTCGGCGAATTCTCGGAAGACGCGAAAAAAGAAAAAAGAAATAGAAATAGGGTAGATACCGACCAGTTTTCATAAATACATTCAAGGGAACGAGACTATTTAGGCTTAATGAACTTGAAGTGAATTCAACAGGAATTTGGCGACTGATGTTAACATGAGGAAGAAGTCATTCATACATCAAAGAAGCTACTTTAATTTCTTCATTTATTCCTAGAAGTAAACAAGTTCAAAACAAAACAACATATTGGTCCTCATGTTTCTTTTAAATAATACTCTAAAAATTTTGTTAATTTTAATCTGTGTTACAAATGAACAGAAAACATAAGATAAGGAAATCAGATTTCAGCATTTTTTTTAATATTTGATAACAAAATTCATAGATAATTTTTCTTATTACGATTTCGATTATCGTCTTCAATTAAATAAAAAGAAAATTCCGATTCTCCCTAATTATTAGATCAAGAGTTCTTAAGGGAAAAACAAAACGTATCTAAATGTTATTATTGTGCCTTTTTTAATTTTGCGTCATGGAATGTAAGCAAAGGTGATTTATAATAGGTTTATGAAGGAATGAAATGATTAGGAGTCAGATTTATAATATCACTTGACCGTGATGGATTATTCTCTAGTTGGGTTTAACGGCTTTTACTGCCTGACCTCACCTTTACAACACTTCATTTTGGATTCCGCTTACAGGAATGAAACAAATTATTTAGTCATGGAAGAAAATTTAAAGAAAATTTATGCGAATAAAGATTTTCTAACTTAGATAATGAAAAGAAAAAGTGGTTGAATCTTATGTACTTGCTTCCTGAACCTGAAATGTATATATTTTTTTAATTAATATAAATATCATTTATATAAATTTAATTAGTGTAAATTAAATAATTACAAAGTGTTACTTTGTTACAGGAAATTATTATTACAATTATAATCTGTTGATTGATCATAGCATGTTTTGCTATTTCAATTTTTCTACTGTTCGTTTTCGTTTACGAGAGCCTTCAACGCTTTTGCGCATGCGTCAGGTCTCCTTGGATTTCATGAAAATAGGGTTGAGGAAAATAAAGAGAGGATATTTACTTTTTATCAGTGTTAGTTTACTAGTAGCTGCGTTCTATTTGCGCTTTTCGGGAAAGAATTATGGAAAGAATAAATACTATTGCAAAAATAACAGGTCCTAAAAGAAAAACAGGTCTTAGGAAAGTGCCCATCTCAGCGTATCACCCCTTTGCGGAGTAGAATCGTCAGTGTTGTCGTAGCTCTCGCTTTTCAAAACGAACAGTACTTTGTTTATCTGTTTGTCAGCACCCTAAAATGCCTTTCAATTTGGTACGGATTTTTTATTTATGGTCTAACTTAAAAATCCCCCTCCTATCTCTAAAAAGCAACCCCTAAATCCCTTGCTAAAATGGCTCAACTGGTTTCTTGAAAATTTCGTACGATTCTTATTTGTGGTTCATACACTACAGGAAGAAATTGAAGGATATTTATTCATAAGTAACGCTATTTTTATAATTTTGTTGAATGGCATTAATGTAGATTGCTTGTATATTTTTATAATAGACTATGTATTAATAACTCGAAAAAATTATCTGTTAAAGTGGACTTCCTAAGAGTTTGTTTGTTATTATAGGAAAGCAGAAAACAGTAAAGTAATTTTTAACTTTAAAGCTGAGGTTCGATTCTTTTAGATCCTTTTGCTGATATTGAGAAATTTGCGACTGCTTTGTTAGATTAGAAACTAATTAGTGCAACAATAGTGCTTTGATAACATGAGTGATAATACTCGAGATATCAATTAACTATTGTTGTCAGGAGAGTTACACAATCTTCTAATAGGGATTTGAAATATTTGTACATATGATCAATGGATATTTTAATGTGTAAATAACCACTATAACTTACTTATCATTTACGTTTTTGAAATATTGGTTTAGTTATTTTTTCATCGTCTGAGTTGTGTTGTGAGTGGACAGATGACCTATTTGATTTAGTTCTTGGTTGTTGTGTTGCTGTTTTTTGAACTTCTGTAACAGTATATTTTGAAAATCTAATGTAATTTCGAATTTTCAATCTATGATTCACATTCATTCAAAATCGTAATTTTGTTCTAAATTTATCTTTAAAAAGAGGCCTGAAGAAGCAGAGTAATCCACTCTGCGAAATATTGCAATTCTAGTTGTAGTGAAAATGGAGGAAATAAATGTTTTTTTTTTTTTTTATGAATTATGTCAATATTCTCCTGTATATCGATATTTAGTATTGGTTAAAATTTATCTTCACCTATTAAGAATAAGAAATATCTCTCTTGAGGTCCTGTGTCAGAATGAAAAAGGATCCAGTTTGACTAAGGAAATTAACAAATGACAATGAAATAATGATGAAGTGATTGTAGGGAAAATAGGAGAACCTCCAGAAAACACAGTACTTTCACGACGAAATTCACATCATTACTTACTTCATTGTGGAGGGTCAAATGTCTTAATTCTCTGTTAACTTTAGTGTTATTTGTCTCTTTTATCTGTTTAAAGCTATGAAGATGAAACAGGTCCCACTGACACATTTCAGAAGAATGAACTGAATCCTTCCATTTTAGTATTAAAGAACTATTGAAAAAGAATTGAATGAAATTGACAAAAAAAAAAAAAGAAAAGTTGTCACGAAGATTGTTTTTATTAACTCGAGATATGTATTTTATTTTTTTAATGGAGTTAAACATCAGTTTAATGACAAACCTAGAGATAACACAGAACAGAACAAATAATTCCACCTGATAAGTTATCAATAGAATTTTATTTGTCTTGAAGTTCACAGCAGTGTTAATCAAATTATATAAATACCAATTGAAAAGAACGAACTACATTTTTCATAAAGAAGCATTTCAAGAAAATAATTTAGTTTCATTTGATGGATAAAAAAACAAATAATAATTTATTGCACTCTTATCTTTGTGAATTGTTCTGGAAAATTGATGCATACGTAATACTTACAGTGATAAGATTATTATCTTATTTTTTTTTAATCAAGACTTGAAATTGTGATAATTGATAACAGGTTAATTATATTACATGCAACTGTATTACTGACTTGAAGTTTGTTAAGGGCGGAGAAACCTTTTTTTTTTTTTTTTCTTTTCTTTTTTGCTGAAAACACAATGAAACGCCGTTCTGAAACTTTATATGTACATCCTTTAAAATCTTTAAATAACGTTCAACTAACAAAGAGAATTTCAAGTTCAAATGTCCATAATGTATATTTAGAACATAAAAATAAAATAAAAAAAAGTATTTTTTTGTTTTGTTTTTTTATTTTAACAATTACAATATTTTTAGAGATTATTATTATATTTAGAGAAAAAAAAAAGTTGTAAATTAATTATCACTACAAAAAGGTTACTCCTATCCATTATATAGCCATTGTTTGGAGATACATTGTTACTGAGAATAACAATGACTTTAAATTAAAATAAGTTAAAATGTACGTTCCAAAAATTATTCTTTTTTAGATTAGATGTCATTTCAAAATTATTTATAATTTTGTGTGTCTATATTTATTTCATTGAAGCTTGTTTTATTTTAGCTCATTAACACTCTTTTTTTCTTTCTATTAATTTGAAGTCATTTTCTTTTGCGATTACCTTGAGTTCAAGGACATCCATCTTATTATGATGTAACGGGGATTTCTGGCACTGAAACATTCACGCTCTTATGTAACGGATGAAACTTGTGAATTATGAACAATAAAAAGACACTGGTGAAAGGATTCAGTCTGTATTAAAACTCGCATATTTTATAACGAAACAAAAGGAAATTAGTACCAAGGCTATGAGTATGCTATAATTATTCTCTACATATTTTCTTCTTCATATTATTATAAATTTTGATATTGAATTTATGTTATGTTAATATATACATATAGGCCTATATCTTTATACTTTCACAATAATTTCTCAATCTTGACTTCGTCTGGTGTTTTAAATTGTTTTTAAATCACTAAGTTTTTAAATTGACCATCTTCTCATTCGCTCTGTAAACAGTAGATCAGTTCGAGTTTCTGTCCAGAATAATAGCTCATTTTTTTCTTTCTTTTTTTTTCTATTCTTTATCTCTAACTTCATTGTTAAGAATCGCCAGCCTTATTTTGAAAGCAATAGTGAGTTCAAATCATTATTTTTGTAACCGAAATCGAAACCTTAAGGAACCTGATAAGGAAACATGTACAATACTTTTCAAATTAAACGAACAAATCGTGTCTCGAAAATTTCGTTTCTAGAAACTATTTTATAAATATAAATTGAACCAAAAACCTTTATTGATAATAAAAAGAACTCAAAAATCATCCTTTTGCCCTGCAGTAAATGTTGAAATATGGAAATCCTTTCAATCTTTTCATGTGCGTGAAGGCACTGACGACTCACTTTTTATGTTATAAAATGTTGATTCCTAGTCCTTCAGTTATAACCCCCTCTTCTTCAAACAATCTTCTGGAATCCCTCATGTTTCCAGTCTAAAATAAATATTATAAATATAATAATAATAAATAAATAAATAGAAATTAGTCAGTAGATTCATTTAATGTAGCATTATATCCTTAGTAAAGTAAAATAGAGAAGAAAACAGTGCTGGAATGGAAATAACGTTGGTATATCGCAGTCAGACAAATATAGAACCATTTATTATCTCTTCCGTAATAATAATTATAATGTTTTAATATTATTTTAATGAAGGATTTTCTTCAGTACATAGCCTCTAGGATAAATGAATTATATCTTACATGATTTACATAAGATAAAATTTAATGATATCTTCTCTAGCCTTTTGTTGAAATTTAATATGTTTTTGCTTCATTGGTTTTGTTCTTGTGATCCATCGGTTGCCTATTCTGTGATTCATAACTAGATGCCTTAATTTCAAGAATATTAAATTTTGGAAGTTCAATCGCTACTTTTGAGTATAGGGCCCTGAACAAAAGGCCCTCTTTCCCTGCCACTCTCTATTATCACTTCTAAATTAATATTAGTAATGTATGTTATGCATTACACATCGCACTTCCATTTGTCTTGGGTTTGTTGACGAAACATGTTTTTGAAACATGTAGGGTTTTAGTGAAATACAGTATATTTGCTCGATATTAGAACTGTCCTATAAGATATCAATAAATTTTCTTACATAAATCATGCAAGATAATGTACATTTAAACACAGCATTCTAAAGGCAGGGCCGGCGTTAGGGGGTGGCGAACGGGGCGGTCGCCCCAGGCCCCGCGCTTGGGGGGGGGGGGAGGCCCGCGCCTGGTTAGAAGAAAGAGGATAAAATAGGATTGTCGGTTTTTTTTTTTTTTTTTGGTTGTTAAAATAAGATTTTCCGTTTTTTTTTTTTTGGTTGTTAAAATAGGATTGTCAAGGGCCCCGCAATATTCATCTTGCCCGAGGCCCCGCACCCTCCTAGCGCCGACTCTGCTAAAGGACATTATTAGTCAGAAAGCCAACATACGTACAAATCTTTAGAGAAATATTACTATGAGAATTCAAAGGGAAAAAAAATTAAATCCCTTGATTACAATAAATTATGAGATCAAAAATAAAGATAAACCATTTCGATATTGTACAGAGGTTCTGAAGGTATTGCTAATCAAGAGAAACTTGTCCAATGAATTTACGATGCCGTCTTCAATATAAAGAAATTCTTTTGTTAAGTAATCACTGACTCGGAAGGTCAGGTGTATATCGAAGATTGATTTCGAACTTTCTGATCTTGCTATGACTTTATTATTATTATTATTATTATTTCTTATGTATTTACTGTAATAAAATGATTTAATTGAATGTTTTTTTGCTTCTTTCCTTTAACTCACAATTCCTCTAACGATTGGACATATGTTGAAATAGGCTTTCTGATTTGAAATGGCCTTCAGAATGCTAAGCTGAAGTTAAGACATCTTTTCCTGAATCATCCTGTATATATATTTATATGTATAACAATTTTGAGTAACTATTAGCCTCAGATTACAGAAATAATGTCTATCAGAAGAATTGTGCTGACAGGCTGCATACTTGAATTGTTCAATGCCGAAATATTAATCCAAACTTCAGCAAAGCAGATATTTTCAGTGCATGTGTAATAATATCAAGATTACGGCAGCACTATGATCAAAACCTATCGTAGCAATATAGAACTGTGGCTGGGAAGATGGCAAATAGGCAAGTATTATCTCAACTCTTATTATAATGCATCTGCAGAAAAGATTGGAATTTACTCTAAATAACGTGACATGTGTGTGCGGCTTAATGTATCAAGGTTTTCTCTGACAGTACAGCGAAGTGGACAGGAAACCTGTCGCATTTACATACAATTGACAAAGTCAGAAATTGTTCAAAGTCTAATCGTGAATCATTGTGGACTGGAATAGTAAGATATGTCCTAAATGGAAAGAATCAAATTTATGGAAGAACTAGAATCGGAGTGAATTGCTGTGGAAGTCATGGAATTTATCTGAGTCGCAGTGTTGTTCTCCATTGGTCCAAAGAGCAGCAAAAGAAAAGTAAAAAATCCATTTCATTTGTCAACAGATGGGGATGTTAAAACCTTTCAATCCCCAGCATAATTTATATTAATATTTTATATTCATTTGTATACTTAGAAATTTAAAGATTTCTAGTTATGAATTATCACTATAAGACTTCCTTGGTGTTTTTATATGAAATTTACTATTGGAAATTCTTCACTTTAATTAAAACAGTTTCCCATTACAATCCTGCCTCCCAAGTTTTTCGATTTCGCGCTTCTTTCATCGTAACAAAAAAACAAACAAAAAAACAAAACAAAACAAAAAACAAAAGAAGAACGACACCAATCAACTAAAAGAAAACAAAAAATCTTAAATCCATCATTAAAAAACCCCATACGCCTTTCCAGGAGAGCACATCTTCAATTTGAGAACCAGTTAGTATATATATAGGCTTTTTTTTTTTTTCGAGGAAAAAAAAAAAAGGTACAGTACTCTGGTCATTTTAGCATGAGACTGTTTTTAGAAAGAACTAATCGCAAAAAGCTATTAAATTATATAAACAATTGCTTTACAAATACTAAAATACTTTGTAGATTAACCTTTTTTTTTATAAAATGGTATCGTATTATCTTACTGCCAAAAAAGGTACCGAAACGCCGTTCCGGTGCGTTATGGCCGAAGAAAAGCCCTCTATATATACAGTACGTAGGTAGATAGATAGATAGATAGATATACGTAATAAATATATTTGAAACAGTTAATCACTTATGTAGTGAGAAAGATTTGAATATCCATCACTTTGTCTTTAAATCTAGCATTAAAATCGTTTTTGGAAAGTAAAGTATTAATTTCTTGAAAACGATTTTAATACCACACCCTTGAATGAAAGGCAGTTGTCATAAAGTCAAAAATTTTTAATTAGCTTATTTAAGTATTAAAAAGTAATTGAACATGTAAAGCATTTATTAATATATTAAAGAAAAACATCTGTTAATTTAGAAAAACTAAATTAGTATTTAGTATTAATACTAAATTAGCATGTTTCCGTATTCCCTACATTCAAGGACATTAAAAAAATTGTTTTTAAAAAATATTAAATAAAAGTTTCATTAACTTTTATTTAATAAAATAAAATTAATTGAAATAATTTATTATTATCCGAACTTATTGCAAATCAATTGCTCAGACATTTCATTTGCTTTACTACAATTTCTTTTAAAGATTTTTCCCTCATATTATTATATTTCATTGCCATTGTTTTCTTTAAGCTAAATATTTACAGTGAAAACAGTTGTCTTTTCTTCCTATAAAATTGAGCTTACATGATCAGAAATCTCTTATAAAATAGCCAGAATGACGTTGTGATCTCTTACTTTGCTCCTATTGTTTCTTAGAAGTTACTCTTAGGGGGCGTCCATTAATTATGTGACCTCAAAATGGGGAGGGGGGGTCAGGCAAAATCTCACCAAATCTCATTTAAAGGGAGGCTGCACGAGGGGGATGTAGATACGTCTAATGACTGTCTTCCTATACTACCTAAAGACCTGGACGTCATGTGTCCAATCATTACAATGGAGGAAGCACATGAATGCCCATGGAGTGAGTGAAGGTGGTGTCGCAGCCTAGTTTTTTACTTTTACTAAATTTAATTAAATTCGTTGTAGTGCACCTTAAACGTAGTATCATTTTTCTCCTCTTCTTTCACAGAAAAAATGTATTTCATAGAAGACATCAGTAACGCTTTAGGTATTTAGTGGTATGAAGCAAAATACATGAACATATCAAATAAATTTAATTATTTAAAAATTATAGGGGAAATCTCACGTCAGGGAGGGAGGGGGTCCCACCACATCTCACCATATCTCACCAAGGGGGAGGAGGGATCCAAATTTAAAAAAAATAAACACCTCACGTAATTAAAGGACGCCCTCCTGGTGTCAGTCGTTTACAAACAAAACTGAACAATGTCCTTTTCAATCCTAAATTCGAATTTAAATAAATGAGTAATTAATGTTCATTCTGTGTGGTAAGAAATAAATGGAGAACCAAACACACAATATCCAGTAAATAATATGTAAATAAATCATTCTACATTACATGTTTCGAGATCTTTAACCTCATCTTCAGATGTAAATGAAAAAACAGAAATCAAAAAGGCTTATTAAAGGATACAAATCATAATGTACAAACAATAAATAGCGAAGGAACATCAATAATAACATTGTATCAGATATATATTAGTATACATTATTACAATAATATTTAAATCATGATAGTCAATACACCAAACTAAACAATCAAACATATTACTTACAAATTATCAAACTATTCATGAAACTGCATGTACAGTGGAACTTGGATAATTCGAACGTCTTTAATTCGAAATCGGGGTTAATTCGAAGATTTCTCTTAGTCCCTTGAATTTCTTATTAAATCAATGTTAAAAAATCGTTTGAAGTTAAACTTCCTTAATTCGAAGTTTTTTATAAAAATTTTCCAACCATAATGACTTTTCGGCGTTTCATCGTTAAGAAATTCGACACGTGACAACTGAAATCCCCTACCCGCCACCGTTCGACACGTGACGCCATTCGACACTTGACAGCTTGTTTCAGACGCCATTCGAGCTTCCTGCTGTCAGTGTCACCATGTCTTTCAGTAAACCACGAGTGTACAAGAATCTAACGTTCGCTGAAAAGGTCGTCGTCATTCGCGAGGTGGAAAAGGGTGTGAAGAAGAAATGCCAAATCGCCAACGAGTATGGGATAGCGCCGAATTTCATCGGTACATTGAAGGACAAACCAACGTAAGTGAAGCTGTTTTCCGTTCACTAAACATGCTTGATGATTTTGCTAACCTTAAGCGACTGAATTCTATAAATCAAATCAGACATTGCACAATTTTTTGAAAAACTATAATTTTCTGTATTGAATGCAATATGTACTGTAGCTTACATAATATAAATCTTATTTTGTTTACATACATATAGTGTTTAAGTCTTTCATACCATGATCTTTCTGAATAAATATTTACTTATTGACAGAATAATGTTTTCAAGCATTCAGTGGACCTGAAATGAAAGTTAAAAGATGTAACTTGTTTAATTCGAAGTCTTGGATAATTCGAAGTTTTGTAGCTTCAGCTTCGAATTATCCAAGTTGCACTGTAATACATTATCTAAGATCATAATCTAACGCACTATTTATAAAAATGTCTGTGTTGTAACATCTATGCGATTTAATAATCAAAGATTCAAAGAATTTTCTGAGATAATGGTCATGTTCAGTAGTATAAATAATAGATTTATTTATACAAATACTTTTGTATCACAAACTTCAAATTACACACAAGAAATAATAATTTATTCCAAATCTCATGCCGATATTTCGTCTTAACTTAACATTAAAACTTACTCATGGTTCTTATACAAAATACAAATGAAAAGAAGAAAATTATTCTTAATTTAGATACTGTACATTAGTTGATTAATTGCCCTCTCGTGCTCTTTCATACGAATATGTATCCTTCTTTTCGTTTCTCCAATGTATCTGCATATTGTAATGTTTCCCCATTTTCATATAACTTCCGTATACTACTCCAACTTTGTCTAAGTTATCCATTTTTACTTTATTAACACTTAGTATACTTCCTAAAGTATTTTTAGCCTTATGAGCTATCTTGATATTGACACGTCCTAAAATAGTAGCCAATTTCCTACTTAACTCCTCTTCGTAAGGTATGGAAACATATTTATCACTTTTCTTATCCCTATTATTAGTAACCTTTTTCATATTCATCAATCTTTCCGTTTTTAAAGTTTTAGATATAATATTATTTATAAGCTTCATTGGATAGTTATTACTTGCAAAAATATTTACGATATTATTTAACTCATAAAACTATAACATACCTTTGCTGCAGCAAAAATGGACAAAGTTGGAGCAGTATAGTGAATTGAATGTAAAAATGAGGATAAAACATGGAGATACATTGGAGAAACGAAAAGAAAAGTATATATTCGTATGAAAGAGCACAAGAGGGCAATTAATCAACGAAATGAACAGTATCTAACGGCAACACACCAACAGAAAGCAGGACATAAATTGTTAACAAATAAATCTATTATTTATACTATTGAACATGATCATTATCTAAGAAAATTCTTTGAATCTTTGATTATTAAATCGCATAGATGTTACAACACAGACATTTTTATAAATAGTGCGTTAGATTATGATCTTAGATAATGAAATTACATGCAGTTTCGTGAATAGTTTGATAATTTGCAAGTAATATGTTTGATTGTTTGGTTTGGTGTACTGATTATCATGATGTAATATTATTGTAATAATGTATATTAATATATATCTGATACAATGTTATTATTGATGTTCCTTTGCTATTTATTATTAGTACGTTATGATTTGTATCCTCTAATAAGCCTTTTTGATTTCTGTTTTTTCGTTTAAATCTGAAGATGAGATTAAAGACCTCGAAACATATAATGCAGAATGATTTATTAACATATTATTTACTGGATATTGTTTCCTCCATTTATTTATTAAATAAATGAGATTGAAGACAAACATTTATTCATGGTAGAAATTCCATACAATTAAAATGGGATAAATATCCCATAGCGAGATCTAAAAACGTAATATTTCTGAAAAAAATAAATTAAAAATAAAATGAAAAAATCATTTTAACGAGTAAATCAAGTAATTAATCAATTAACAAGTAATAAAGTTTTCAACAATGATATTAAACAATGCCTCTAGTATTAAATATAAATTTCATCAGACTCCATATATAATACTTCTTCAT
>JAFIDM010009631.1:9920312-9941913 GCA_023159025.1 Thereuonema tuberculata
CCCCCCCCCCCCCCCCCGAAAATATATTCTATATACGCCACTGAATGGAAATATATCCCAGGCGTCCATAGCTTCGTCCCATTCATATCAATTCACATGTGATCCATAAAATATGGAAAAGTTATAATCACTATAAAGTTTCTTTTTAGAAGGCTTTAATTTCATCCAGATTCAATAAATATAAGTCTGGTGAAATGCTTTAATGCTGAAATTCTCTTTTAATATTAGGTACATATTTTAATTCAGTTCGTTTTGAGAATACTGTTATCAAGATTAATTGATTTATTTTGCTTCAGTTTGTTTTATTTACTGATAAAAACTAATTGAATATTTTAAGTTCTTGGATTTTTCGTTCGGGAATCATTGTTTGTTATTTTAGTTAATGTTTAGTTAACATTTGTTAGTACAAATTAACGACAACTAATAACATTTATTGTAAAAGTTATTTTGCTTTCTATCAAAAAAAGCTTATTGGTAATTTTTTTCCTGTTTTTATATTATTATCCAAATGTTGTAATAAATTGTAAAATAGATAAAAAATATCATCTCATAATTTTTCAGATCCGTTTTATAATTTTTGAAGATAAGACAGTCTGAATTAAATATATGAAAAACAATTCAACAAAGGATAAAGTTTTTTTTTTTTTTATAATTTTTTTTGTTTTTCAAGATAAAGTTTGTAAGATAAAGGAATCTTACATACAAGAGTGAACTTTTAAAAAGAAAAAAAATGAATTTTTATGATGTTCTATTTGTAATCTGGTTTTCATTCTTATTAAAGATTTTCAGTTTACTTGGTTTATTTTTGAAAATAGTTCTTTTTCATTTAATTAAGCTGCCAGTGGTCTTGAAACTTCAGTGGAATACCAACCAAAGTGACGTTGCTAGTACCAGTCTAATGTTGAGGGCGAACAGAAATAGTTTTCTTACAATTTGTTAGAGTGAAATACATCAGTGAAATATATCAATAATTAATAAACTTGCTGTCGTAATTATAAGATCATCATTAGGAAGATGATATTTCTTGAGTTTTCATGCGAGTTTAAGCAAATCAATGAAAAAAGATTTTTAAAATTTTGATTTCGACCAATTTACAACGGTTAATTATTTGCGTGAAGTAGATTCCATCTAGAAAATAAAGATAATTTAGAAAGATATCGTCCTCAAATATTATTGTTACTATTACAATTTGTATGTAATAATTCTTCTTCCCTAGAATTGTTTTGCTGCCAAACGGAGGAAAAAAAAAATCAAAGATTCCTTTTGAAGGACGGTCTATGTTCAGAAAACTTTAAATACTCTGTCATTTATTTGGAAGTACAAAAATTAATACATTATTATCTTATTACTGTGGTGGTAAATTGTATAATGGCTCCCTATTCAATTGAACGTGGCATCATAAATTGAAATATGAATGGCATAAAGTAATTCTTCACTCTAATTGGTTGTCGCGTCCAACAACTTGGATTTCAAATGATCGACCGTTGCCTTGGTTACCATCAATTGGCGCGAGACCGGAAGTTGGACTGTGATCGCAAGTCCTAAATTAAATTTTTCCAAAATGTTTGCGGGTCTTCATAGTTATCATCTTATAGGCCTACTATTACAATTGCTGCTATCAGTGAACCATCTAAATGATGGAAGAAAAACAATGGAGCTACGAAAAAAACATAATAATAATACAAAACTTTGCCGTTCCAGCATGGCCGAGCGCTCTAGACGGCGGTCTGCCGTGTGCCCGGTGTGTCGGAACCTGGGTTCGAATTTCGGTGTTGGCATGGTTGTTTCTTTCTTCTTCTGTGTTTCGTCCGTTTCTCCCTGGGACTTACAATCTCAGGGTTATCCTAGACAGGATGTGCATCTCGTTACCCGTTCTTGAATATTACTAGCTTCGCCCTGATGTTGTCAGGTTGAGCTAGATCCGTGGTTATTAGTTGGCCAAATTCGATAAAGGAAAAAATACAAAACTTTGTTTGATAAATAGGACAAACCCCACACAACCCAATGCTTGTTCATTTTTTAATTTATTACAGGAAATAACAACGCTTGCTATTATATTATTATTATTTAAAAGCAGATGCGTTTTGCCACAATTACTTTCGAAAAAGAAACTTACACACATCAAGTTTTGAACTCCCAGTTGATTAATAGGAAAAATAACAAAGTGCCTATCTTATAGAAAAAAGGAAAATTTAAAAAAAAAATCTTTTTTACTTACTTACTTTTATTAAGATATATCAGTTTTAGGAGATTAAATAAAAAAAAAAAATATGAAATAGGATAAAAAATATTCCTCATTATCTATGTTATGGTCGCTTATTGTTAGGAATTTACAGCGATTGATCAGATTGGTTCTGAAAATTTTTTCTAACTGAATTTTGTTATGCAAGAATTTGAATAAATCTTAAAGGTACAAAAGATCGAATATTACAGAAAAATACGAAATTGTCGAAGTGTTTTTGACAATCCTTGTTATAATTTATTTTCTCACTATAAAAATTTCTTATCTTACTTTTATTGTTTGAATTAGAAAAATAAATTAAAATTTGTCGAATTTCGGTGAAGTTAGTTTTTTTTAATTATAAACATTTAGGTTTTACAATACCTCGGATATAACGATATATTCTGTTGTCTGATGGAACGGACACGGCGAATGGATACTGAAACAATTTGATCAAGTACGGCAGCGGTTCCTAACCGGTGGGTCGCGACTTGATCCTAAAACCATCAGAAAAGATCAGAAAAATCGAAAATCGATCATATATAAGGAAGGGATACGATACAAATATGGTTTTATTCTATATTCTTCTATTCCTATATATGTGGAGGTATTGCGATAAGGAAAGGTGGGTCGCCAGCTGAAAAAGGTTGGGAACCGCTGAAGTACGGTATTTCCATGGTTTACATTATACTAATTCCAATTGAACAAGTTCTTTTATCTTGAAGTTTTTTTTTCTTCATAATAAAGGGCTAATTTTATAATTACGACATTTACTAATTAAATAATGAAAAGTGAATGACAAACTGAGATGTTGTTACACCTGCATTTAAAAATCACTGATAAAAATACAGTCGGACTTCTATTTAACGATCCTCTATTTTGCGAATTTTTCTTTGGAACCAATAACATTGTGCTAATTTCTTCGTAAAATTCTATCAACTAAAAATTCTATCAACTAAAATAACCTCCAAATAGCGAAGTGCATTTTCTATTGAACGAACTTTTTCGTGGTGTCTATTTTTTTTTTCTCCTTGAAATGTTTTTATTATCAACATTCCATTAGAGGAAATGAAAGAAATGTGGATACAGCTGAGCGAAAAAGAAGAAATTAACGATGGTGTACTGATTGATGATTATTATCTTTCACTTCATTTTGAAGTTGAGACCTCGGAAACACTAAGTGAATCGGATATTTTGGACAGTGTGAAAAATAAAAACAATACAGCTATGAATTGCGATGAAGATGATCAAAATAGAAATGAACATGATGCAGAAATAAAAAAAAAATCTTCGTATGATGAAATGCTAAAATCATTTGAAACAATCCGACGCGGATAACAATTTGAAGAAAATACTGAAGGGGTTTTTAGTGCATTGCAAAGATGCGAGACGTACTATGAGCGAAAACACTTTTTCAAAAAAAAAAAAAAAAAAACCTCAGACAAAATTAACAGACTTTATTAGTAAAATTTAAGTATGCATGTGGTAATGTATGCTGCATGTCATTAAAATTATTACTTTTTTTAATAATATTTATTATTTATGTTTTTTAAATCTGTTTTATTTAGTTTAAAGTAATTTTAAAAGGTGAATCTCTATTTAACGAATTTTCCATATAACGAACTTTTTTGTCGGGATTTAGCGACTTCATTAAATAGAGGTCCGACTATAACTGAAACCTATTAAGAATCACCGTAAATTCAAGTATAAAGTAGAAATGGAAGTTGTTGCTTTAATTATTCAAATGATTTTATTAAACACATAAAAGAACTTTAATAGTAAAGTCACGCCTTTAGACATTTAACTGTTCATATGCAGGAATTATGTTGATCGCTATTTGTTCCAGAATTATTTACCGGATATTTCGAGAGAAAAATCTATCTTTGGAGATGGTTATTTTTCGAGTTCGAATAAAGCTTTTCGGAAAATCTGAAGTTGTTTACTTTCCAGAGAACAGCTAAATTGTTGTTTGTTATTAAGAGATTATCCAATAGATTATCCATCCTCGTTATTTGAGGAATCATTCCTCAACCAAAACTAATTAGTTTCTTTAACAATAGGATCAGTGTCTTCCAATTATAAGAACCTTTTCACTGCAGTTGAACAAATACTTGAGTGTTTTTTTCATTCTAAAAGAAAAAGAATAATTGTACACAAATGTTGTACAAACTATTTTTTTTCTTTTATTTTGTATCCGCATAATAGTTAGGTAACCACAAAATATCATAGGTTTGTAAAACTTCTTTTTATCCATTAGAAAAAAAAAAGGGTTAAATCAAAATACAATTTTAAGTGCAAATATCCTTATGTTCCTAAGAAGCTGAAATTTTAGAGTATTCATATATATGAAGTTAAAATGAAGTTCGAAATTTGGTACATTTCGAAGTAGGTAAGGTTTTACGGAACTGACAAAATATATTGTGGTGATAGAGCGTTATACTCTCTATTACACTGCTTACAAAATTTAGGATATATTCCGAACTGAATATAATACACCCCCCAAAAAAGAGGCATTTCAGTTTATTTATTAAAGAACATCATCAGAGAAGCAAATGACACGAAAATAGAAGTTGTCTGAATATGCAAATGAGGTGCAGAATCCATTTATCGGGATTGAGCAGGATGTGACACATGGACGAGAGTTAACATTCATATGTCAAACGTGAAAAATACGTCGCACATTGACTGTTCAGTAGCGTTTATGGTCACTTGAGACTGCTACAACACACTGACAGCGATGAGGCATGGAGAGGATAAAATTATCCAGCAGTTCCTGCGGGATACGTGGCCTCTCGCGCTCTAGGGCAACTTCCAGCTGAGGAAGTGTTATGGGAGGTGATTGGTGACTGGCAACACGTCTTCCTAGTGCATGCCAAGCGTGTTCGATGGGATTCAGGTCTGGAGAACGAGAAGGCCAGTCCATGCGCTCGATTCCAGCCTCTTGCAGCATGTTGTTGACGAGATGCGCATGGTGGGGAAGTGCATTATTGTCCATAAAAAGAAAGTTGGCTCCAACTACTCCAGCGTAGGATACTACTAGAGGCTGTAGAATTTTATCCTGATATCTTACAGCATTCACTGTTCCATTTCTAACATGGAGGTTGTTGTTACATGGAGGTCGGTACGATCACCAATGCTGATGCCTGCCCACACCATAATTCCACCTCCACCAAATGAATGTCTTTCTTCCATGAAACGTGGATTCTCCCGTGTTCCACGTTCACGCAGATAAGGGCACGACGATTGTCAGGCTGCAGGCTGAATCTTGGCTCGTCACTAAAGAGAACCGTGGACCACTCTTCACGGGTCCAAGGAAGATTCATTTCAGCCTACCTTCTGCGGGTTCTGCGATGTTCAGCAGCTAACGGAATGGTCGCCGGGCTTACAGTCCACCTTGAAGGAGTCGATTTCGCACGGTCTGAATATACACTCATCGTCCAGTAACAGCGAGAAACTGTTCCAGCAGCTCAGTCGCATTGCGTCGCCGGTTCCTTCGTGCTATTAGCGTCAAACAGCGATCATTTCTTGCAGTGGTGGCACCTGGGCGGCCCTGGTCTTCTTCGTACTGTGCCAGTCTCTCTGAAGCGATTCAGAGTCTGCGAATCACGCTTCAAATGGGAGGTTCCAACCGCTGCTGCCACTGTCATCTGTATTTAGCCAGCTTCAAGACGCCCTGTGACTTTCCATGCATCAGATTCGGATAAATCACGTTGCAGGGGCATTTTCAGGTGACACTCAACGATTCTTCCATTTTTTGTTGATCCAGCAAAGTAGAGATAACCCAGCAGCGCCAGCCTCTTTATACAGGGTTGTGGGCAAACATGAAAATTAACGTTTTGTATCACATTTGCATATTCAGACAACTTCCATTTTCATGTCATTTGCTTTTCTGATGATGTTCTTTAATAAATAAACTCAAATGCCTCTGTTTTTTGGTTGTATTAAATTCATTTCGAAATATCCCCTTAAATTTTGTAAGCAGTGTATTTATCCTGGAAAGTTGAAATTCAAATAAATGCTAATTATGATCACGTAATAATTTTGGAGAGAAATTTTGAACCCATAGGGACCAAAAATTATCAACATCACTTTCCAAAGAAATGCCTAAATTTACTTTCTTATGCTGTACTCAAAAGTTGGCATTCCAAGTATATCTTGCTTAATATTTAGTTTATTTACCAAGTTATTAAATATTTAATTTAGAATTGTTTAAAAAGAATTCACTACGAAGAATAATATGTAAAACAGCTGAATAAGAATAAAAACAAATCTCTATTTATTTTAAAAGCTTTTGTTTTTTTGTCATTTACAATCGGATTTTGATTGAATTGTAGATTTCCAATAGTTCATGAATAAGAAGATTTACCTAACTTTTAAGTAATGAGGCTCTGGGGAAGCTGCCATATATATAAAAAAACAGAACAAAATAGTCATATAAATTTTGATACTGTACTTGTATTTCTTACCGTTTCGGAAGAAATAATCTATTGAAATAATTTATTTATCAGTAACTACACAACAGAAACAAATAATAATAATAATACACACACTTAGGGAACACTTCCACCAAAGACCACAACACTCCTCACTCCACTCAGCCATTGTCAAGGCTGACACACATCTCACACCCCTGGACCTCGCAAACCCTTCTCTAACACTCACCACCCCCGACACCCATACACAGCATCTGTGTAAATCATGGACTCGTAAGGTACTCCATGGCAGACATCGCCACGAACTCAGCCAGCCTGATATCGACATGGAAGCATCAACAGATGACTGACGAGTGGTGGTGAGCTGTTCGGGGAGACCGAAGGGTTCATGATCGCGATACAAGACCAAGTCATCCCCACACGTAACTACAAGAAACACATTCTACACGACGCAAACATACACGATGACAGATGCAGGAAATGCCACACTACACATGAGACGATCGACCACATAATATCAGGCTGTCCCCTTCTCTCCCAAACAGACTACCTCCACCGACACAAAGAGGTAGCGTCGATTGTTCATCAACAGCTAGCACACAAACACTTACTTATTAAGAACACGGCCCATACTACAAGTATACTCCACAAAGTGTATTAAGTCACTCTCACATAAGCTGTACTGGGATCGCCCCATTCACACAGACAAAACTATACATCACAACAGACCTGACATCACACTTGTTGATAAGGTCAACAAACAGACTTATTTCATTGATATTGCAGTGCCTATCAGCAAGAACATGCAGAAAACCCATGCTGATAAGATAACTAAATACACAGATCTAGCACACGAGCTCCAGAAGCAGTGGAGGCAGGACCGAGTACGTGTTGTACCCATCGTCCTGTCCGCTACTGGTCTGGTACCTCACACATTGCACCACAGCCTCACCACACTAGGACTTCATAAAAACACTTATGCAACTCCAGAAGGCTGTGGTACTCAACACAACACGCATAGTTCGGAAATTTATGGACACAAGCACACATCCCTAACTATTCTTCGAAACCTTTTTTTTTTTTACACTTGGCAATATGTGTTTTGGTCCTTGACCCGCCATATTGTCTTAGCTGGGAAACCCATGGTTTGGAACTTTTTTCGATATAATAATAATAATAATAAATAATAATAATAATAACAATAATAATAATAATAATAACAAAGGTGTAATAATAATTAATCTTCTGTACGTAGATAATAGAATAGGTAAAAAAAGTAGATAATAAAAATGATCATCAAATAACTAAAATAAAAACTAAGCTACTTAAAGACAAAAATCGAGGCCACCACACATCGCAATTTAAAAAGTTCATGTACAATAAAATAATAATAATAATAATAATAATAATAATAATAACCCTACACGAAAAACAAGTACATACACTTAGGGAACATTTCCACCAAAGAGCAGAAGACTCCTCACTTCACTCAGCCATTGTCAAGGCTGACACACACCTCACACCCCTGAACCTCGAAAACTCTTCTCCAACACTCACCACCCCTGACACCCACACTCAGCAGCTGCGTGAATCATGGGCTCGTAAGGAACTCCATGGCAGACATCATCACGAACTCAGCCAGCCTCATGTCGACATGGAAGCGTCGAACAGATGGCTGACGAGTGGTGAGCTGTTTGGGGAGACCGAAGGGTTCATGATCGCAATACAGGACCAAGTCATCTCCACACGCAACTACAAGAAACACATTCTACACGATGCAAACACACATGACGACAAATGCAGGAAATGCCACACTACGCATGAAACGATCGACCACGTAATATCAGGCTGTCCCCTTCTCTCTCAAACAGACTACCTCCACCGACACAATCAGGTAGCGTCGATCGTTCATCAACAACTAGCACACAAACATTCACTTATTAAGAGCACGGTCCCGTACTACAAGTACATACCACAAAGCGTATTAGAGTCACCCTCATATAAACTATACTGGGACCGCCCCATTCACACAGACAAAACCATACATCACAACAGACTAGACATCACACTTGTTGATAAGGTCAACAAACAGACCTATCTAATTGATATTGCAGTGCCTATCAGCAAGAACATGCAGAAAACTCACGCAGACAAGATCAGTAAATACACTGATCTAGCACACGAGCTCCAGAAGCAGTGGAGGCAGGATCGAGTACGTGTTGTACCCATTGTTCTGTCTGCCACTGGTCTGGTACCTCAAACATTGCACCACAGTCTCAGCACACTAGGACTTCACAAAATCACTTATGCACAACTGCAGAAGGCTGTGGTACTCAACACTACACGCATAGTTCGGAAATTTATGGACACAAGCACACATCCCTAATCATTCTTGCACACATCTTTACACTTGGCAGTATGTGCTTTGGTCCTTGACCCGCCATATTGTTTTTGCTGGGGAAACCCAAGGTTTGAAACATACAAACATAATAATAATAAAACACGAGTACTTTCGAGTCGGCCTACGCCTCCTTGTCAGACTGACAAGGAGGCGTAGACCGCCTCGAAAGTACTCATGTATGTGCGTGTGTGGTTTTTTTTTATTATTTTATTGTACATAAACTTTTTAAATTGCATTGTGTGGTGGCCTCAATTTTTGTCTTAAGTGAATGAAGATACACAGGTAGATATGTATTTGATATCATGAATCTACATAAAAACTAAGCTACATACATCTATTATATCAAAGGGCCTGGTAGCCAAGTGCTAAGATGTCCTCCATGAGGGTCTTAGGATGCACCCAGCCCTCTGAAGAATGGCTATTGGGTTTCTTTCCATAGCGGGAGGGGAATGGGGTTGATCTCCTAACCTCAACTTAAGTCCCGTTGGTCTAGAAACACTAGAATTTTATGAGATAGTTGAAAAGTACTGTTATCCAGAAAAGCTATTTTGAAGACCGTTCTATTATAAAACAGGAAGTGTACTATGTTTATTTAATTAAGTAATTTTATAATTGAAGTTTATACTGTATTATGAAGTATAAAATTATGAGGGTTATTTTGTCGAGTAGGTCTCCTTTATTGTAAGAGAATGGCAGAAACTCTGTCAGATGATTTCAGTTAACCCAAAAATCCAAGAAATTGCAAAGTTGTGACTAGAGGAGGATTAGTTAGGCTTAAAAACAACATTGATTAAACCTTTCTACATTTATTTATACGATCTACTTGCAATAAGGAAAGATTGTTATTTAATTCAGTTTCTATTGAAAGCAGTCTCTTGGTTTTAAGCGTAATCCAGTTCCTTAATGATTAACAAACGGTCTTCTGTTGAATTGATATTGGCTAATGATTTATTAATTGGCAATCATATATCCGACATAAAAATGATAAAGAGCTTTAAGGCGGACTGTAATTGAACCGTGAATAATTAAAGATCTTCATTATGTTGACATTTGTGAGAGGTTCAGTGAAAATAGCTTCTTCAGTAATTAAAAGCTTACAATTGAACAAAAGAATAAATCATTAATATAAGCTGGACTTAAGGATTTATTTTTTAAAAAATGACATTTAAATAATGTAAATAAATACATGATTTTATTTCTAAGAATAGGTACTTAAATTATTTAGGATAAAAAAACGAAATTGAGCTATTTTGGAAACTTTCCAGTGTTTCAGTATTTTCCTTTCTTTTAATTCTTCAAATTCTGCTTTAATTTCCTGTATTTCTTCATTTTTTGATTAACTTTTTAATTAATAGGTTTTTAGTACTAAGAGCTATCTGGCCTTCGTCGAATGGAGTCTATTCAAATTGACTGAATCCTGTTCTCTAGGACAACAAATTATGGGAGCATCTTTTGTCAAATTATTAACTTTTGACAAAAATATTTTGGGTCTTTAAAAATTATAATAAAATAACTTTTAAATAAAAATAACTATTTTATAGTATGGGTAGTTGAACGTGCAATGAGTAATAATTAGTAAATGAATGAATTGTTTTCATTCTTTTACTAATATTTTATAGAATGATAAAATATGTTATTATCGTTATATAATTACTGAAGTGAATTGAAGAGTGCTCCTCTTTCCAGTTGAAGTTTGGCGATTCTTTCGAGAACAGTACAACCACAATGTTGATGATGATTAGTGTGAAATTAAAGGATATTAGTTCGATGCAAACATGATTGCTTTATATATTTCTTCTGAATAATATTCTTCTTTTTATTTGACAATATTTCAATCGACCTATTCCTGATCTTCTTAGGGTCTATAAATCAGGTGAATCGCAGTTTTCTTTTCTTTAATTTTGTCATCTTATATTAGTAGAACAATTTGAATTTATCATTTAACACTTTAAATATAGGCTACACTGAAAAGACAAAACATTAGACACATGGGTTAGGGGAAATTGACGCTGGCACCCCCAACACATTGTGGAATATATCCAAATCAAACGCACTGAACAAATAAGATGGACATTTGGGCTTCCCAACAGTGTATCGCAATCGACTTACGTGGGTAAAGGTGCGACCTTAGCGACTTTGATCGTTGACGATCAAGACAGATAAGTCATTCTATCACCCAAGTGTGATAACTACTTTAGGGAAGGCAGCTGTATCACTAGTGTACCATCAACGGACATACCAGCGCCCAGCGAGCAAGCTGTGCCATCAATGATGATAGGAGTCAGCTAGGCTTGTCTAGGCTTACCGACACAAGGGCAACAGCAGAGCAGATCACTTCCAGTTGTAATCAAGCAGCGTCAAAGAGCAACGGTACCGCGCGTGGGGTATATTCTAGGGTATGGGAACTAGCACCCTACTAATGTGCCACTGTTGACTGCTGGTCATCAGACGTTATGTCTCGCCTAGTGCCCGGAGGATCAAAACTGAACCTCTGCAGAGTGGCGCCGAGTCGTGTGGTCAGATGAATCCTGTTATCAGTTTATCGATTTGATGGGAGGGTGTGGATGTGGCGCGGACAGCAAGGACCCATCTGCCAGGTCGGCTCTATTCAAGGAGATGATGGCTCTGTGATGATTTGAGGAGTCTTTTCTCGTGGGATACATTAGGTCCCTTAACGTGTCTGGAGAGGTCCTTAAACGCTGCGAGCCACCAGAATATGCTGGCTGATCACCTATACCCTTTCATGGCCTTCGCGCATCCTGCAGCTGATGATATGTTTCATCAGACCAGTGAGTCTCCCCATTGGGCCATTACTACTCAGACATGGCTCTAGAAACTCATCTGAGTTTGGGACTAGACAGTGGCCGGCAAGTTCCCCGGATTTAAATCTTATAGAACATCTCTGAGATGTCGTTGAGCGAGATATCAAATCCACGAATTCGGCACCAACGTCTAGGGCGGAGTTGTGGACAATAGTAGGAAAGTCATGGCTGGCACTAGCTCCGGAACCCTCCAGCATCTGGTGAAATCGATGCCTTGGCGTGTATAAGCGAGAGGAGGACCGTTATGCTATTAGTTAGGTATGTCTAATATTTTGTCTATTCAGAGTATTTAGTAATGGATGTAATGACCATAAGCCTAACCAATATTTTAGAATGGGAGGGGGTGGGGTCGTTGAACCACAAAAAAAAGCAGTCGTGTCTTTATCGGAATGAGGAAGGGGTGTTTCAAACAAAGTAACAAAGCTTCCTACAGGTCCAAATCCTAGATTTTTTACATTTCGGATGCAATGGGGGTTATTGATAGATGCGCCAATGTATCTTTCAGCAGATTCTCTTCCCGATATTATTATGAAATCTCAGAAAATAATAATAAAAAAACGACTTATTAAATAATAAGTAACATCAGAGTTAGAAATCGTAACAGCAGACTTTGGTACTACAATAAAACCCCGGTTAACCGAAACCCAGGTTATCCGAAACGCCTCCGAAAATCGAAAATCCAATCAATAATAGTGTACTGCACAGAAATAATCAGAGGGTGAGAGTGTGATGCAAGAAACAAACAAAAATTACTGAGTTTTTAAAATGAATAATTCATATGTTACAAACTATTAAGTACAGAATACTGTATATTGATGTAGCCTGCTGTAATCCTAAAAATGTAATTTTAACTTTAATAAAGAACCTAAGTGTAGCTACCAAGAGATTTTTGAATTCGTTTGGCCTTCAAAACCTTTCAAATATACGTACTGTAATTACAATACAAAATACTGTAACTGTATTAGATATTCATGGATTAACCGAAAAAATTGTTATCTGAAACGGCTTCCCCCACTTTAGTTCGGTTAACCGGGGTTTTACTGTATTTAAAAACATTGCAGTTCTCTTTGAGTGTATTCTTTTATTTTTATTTCACCATCGCAGCCTTAACTTATCACGTGACTTGGCACAGAATTCCTAAGAATGGCGAACTCCCCCATTCTTTAAAAAGCATTCGAGTTAAATGTAGTATTAGGGAGATTTACACTAAACAAGCTTTTCTTGTTAGTGTAAAGCTTTTCATCTTAAAAAGTAGGTCAATTTCCCAGATCCGTCTATTATCTCATTAGATACTTTCCAATTATGTGGATATCAAATGGAAAACAGTTATATTGTGATTTCGTTCTCAATAACTGTTTATTCTTCCATTGGTGTACTAAGAAATCCTTAGAATGAGAACTGCAGCCCATTCTAAACATAAAAAGAGGTAGGCTTAAATGTTTATCTTCCTGACCTACAGCCTCCCACCCACCCCACGAGGCTTTAGATTAAAAAAAAGAAATACAATAAAAAATATTTTCGACCACCAAAGACACGTCTTCAAAAAAACCTATTCCTGGGAAACTTGTTGCTTTTTCCTGTGTCGCCATCTATTGTTCAATATCGTTACTTTTACACAGTGCCTTGCAACTAAAAATTATTTTGATAACGAAGAAAAAATCATAATAACTTAAATATTTTTTTCATTGAAGCCTTTTCATTCTTACCCTTACGGAAGGCGTAGAGTCACCGAAAAGACAGAAATATGAAGATTAAAGGCTTTGGAGAGACAAAGAAAAAAAATCAGATCACAAATATAGGGTTAACAGAACCTGTCTTTGTTTTCTAATAAGGTGACCCACCGTCCTCCTTTAGGGAGGACAGTCCTCCTTTTTGAAGCTCTGTCCTCCCTTGAGAAGTGTCCTCCTAATTGTCCTCCTTTTGTAAATTCTTCCTCCTTTTTGATGTTTGAAGAGTAATAGGTCCTCCTTTTGGATATATGAAGTTTAAAACATTTTTTTTTTTTTTTGGTTGAACAGATGGGTTTAAACCCCTGAAACCCCTGATAACATTTTTTTTTTCTTCAAATTATTTGCGTCCTTCTTTTCATTTTAGAAAAAATGGTCACCTTACCAATACGATCTACAGATAAAAAAGGAAAAAGATTAGATCCAGCCTCTATACTACAGTTTCTTTGTTTTGTAAAAAGAAATCCATAATAATCTATTTTGCATTAATTGATAGCAATCGAATTTGCTTTGTTTAACCACAATTCTCCTTTGCTAATTCAAAGTCTGTTACCATTTAAGACTTTATTTATTGTAATTTACAAGGAAAACCTTATTGGATTGCTTAATTGTATTTCAAGGATATTTATACAACACTTTCTATTCATCAGGAAAAACAAAAGTTATAGGATTCTGGTAATCTCTAATTTAAAATTAAGCCTAAACTCGTCGCTAATTTCACGAACTGGCGAATCTGCAATTCGATAATTATGACAAAAACATCTATGAAGAAAAGATGGTTTTTTTAAAAGTACTTAATACGTATACTAAATGTCATAGGAGGGAATTGTTATCATTTGTGCCTTAGTAGATTGAAAGTACACCTCCCATAAGTACCAATGGCACTTGAATTGAAAATTGACAAATTTTCGGATTCGCCAGTTCGTGAAATTAGCCACGAACTGTGGTCAGGCTGAACGAATTCACGGTCGGCGATCAAGACTCCTTCGAAGAAAATTTACGCATTCTCTTCGAAGTTTTACAGATTTCCAAAATTATACAAAACTTAAATAAAGAATAACAAGAAAATCACTTCAGGATCAAAAAGATTCTTTAATTTTTCCTTTTAGAATCACTCTTAATGAATAATACGGTAAATAAAACTCATTCTTGAGTATTTGAGATTTTAATTCACAGGCAACAACCTTTTTTTATTAAAATAAACACTTATTTAGTTTTATATTACGTTTTAAATGTGTTTATAATTTTTTTATTAACATATCTGTTTGAATTATATTAACTGCAATTTGGCATAAATGTGTTGTTTTATGCTGAAGGATACATTACATCATTTCACAAGCCATCTATAGAAATTTGGTAGGAATGGAGGATAGCTTTTAAATCTACTATATTCAAAATCTAATCAGACCTAGATAAGATTTTGGATAACTAATCTTATACATAAGAAGTTTGGTTAAGATGTGCTAAATATTTTTCGAGTTTTCCGATCACAAAATTCTAAATAACAGACATTCTCACACACATATATATATTATTTATTTTTTGTGTCACAATGACATCTCTCATAAATAGTCAGAATTTGTTCTGTGTGAAATATTACGAATACTAAAATATATCAAAAGTGAAATAAATAGCTTGGAAAAATTGTTAATAAGTATTTGCGAATTATTCTAGTTTTTAATTTCGTTTCATAAGTTGTTTAGTTCAATAAAAATCGCTAGATCAAATATTTTCATCTAAAAAAATTAGAAAAAAAAGAAAATTTTAAGCAAACAATGCGAGGAATAAGTGGCAATTAATTGTTAAAAGGCTTTACATTAGCTTTGAAACTTTTGTTCAATTTTTGTAATTTTTTTAAGTTCAATAAAAAAGTTGGGAGGCCATTTTGTTTGGGATAAAATAACATGAATTGGTCTACCAAGGGTTCGCCTTGTCACAGCTTTCTCATACTTGCTAGGAAATAATTTTTTAGTTATAGATCTATAAAAATGTTAATATCAGATCATATAACATTCTTTGTGAATTCATTACAGGAATGTACACTACTTGTTTCAAACGTATTTAGAAAGAATTAAGTTAAATCCAATGAACTGCGGCGCTGAGATTAAACATAC
This sequence comes from Thereuonema tuberculata, assembly GCA_023159025.1. Taxonomy (NCBI): domain Eukaryota; kingdom Metazoa; phylum Arthropoda; class Chilopoda; order Scutigeromorpha; family Scutigeridae; genus Thereuonema; species Thereuonema tuberculata. Next base: position 9,936,031 of record JAFIDM010009631.1, read on the forward strand.
AGCAGTAAATAACTTCTCAAGAGTACTTTATATTAAATATCTCGTTTTATTTCATGCTTAATTATTTCGGTATAACGTTAAACTTAAGGGGCCGTTCAATTACTATGTAAGCATATTTTTAGTCATTGTAGACCCCCCCCCCTTTGTGCTTACGTAAGATTTACCAAATCGTTAACAGTAAATACCACTGAACAATAAATTAAAATTATATCAAAATTCAAACGCGTCCATGTCTGTCTTACGTAAGCATTACTCTGATCCTCCCTCCCCCTTGTCAGCAAAAATAAGCAAAGATTCAACCCCTTCCCCTCCCCCTTGAATGCTTACGTAATACTTGAACAGCCTCTAACGGAAAACGAAATTTTGATTTTAGAGAAAAGAAAAACGTAGATAAATAAGAAATCACTTGTTTTACCTCAAAAGAAAAACGTAAGGAATCTTTTTTAGCGACCCATTTGGGAGCTATTGCTTTGGTGCTATATGTCCGTCCGTGTCTGTCCTACCCCTAACAACTCCCGAACGGAAGGTCGGATCGACAAAAGGACTTCAACATAGTGTTCAGAGGCCAAACATCGTAGGAATGGGGTACTTATTTGTGCCTATCCGGAAAAATGAGGACACAGTCGACTGTTTGTTTCCGCAAGTTTGGGAATTTTTTGCTCGACAACTAATGACCCGATCGACTTGACTGTATCTGTAACAGTTTGCGGACACAGTCGACTGTTTCCAACAGTCATATCCAAATTTCAAGTTCGATTGAGTCAGTAGTTGTCCAGGAAAATATTTCCAAAACTACATCTTTTATTTTCTTGTGTGCAAATAATATTGGCATACTTTATATTTCTCCGGCTCTTCTGTCATTGCGTCACACACATAGAGGGAATGTTAGGCGATACTTAACAATAATTTTAATGTAGTCCCTGTGGCCTAATGGATAAGACGTCTAACTTCAGATCAGAAGGTTGCAGCTTTGATTACAGTTAGGTCCAAAAAAATATCCCCAGTAAGGGGATATTGACTCAATTTTAGCTTATGCTAAGTTCATTAATTAATTATTGACCTTTCTTGCTTCAGCACTTGAACTTTGATGCAACCTGCTGTAGATTAACATATTTATGAACTTTTGAGGTGGTTTTACAGATCATGGGAAAGAGAAAAGAGATTTCTCCAAGGAAGCAAGGGATGATTTTCGGATCGAACCTGAAGGAATCTCGAGTAGGAAAGTTGCTAGGAAATTATAATTGACCACAAAACTGTGGGAAATATATTGAAGAAACAAACTGAAACTGGAAAATCAAGTTTGAGGTACAAATGTGGTCGGAAGAAAATCTCCAGTCCAAGATTGTGCAGGACAATGAAAATGATGGCAAAGCAAGACAGAAAACTGAGTTCAAGGCAGATTGGTTTTTGAATTGAGCAGGAGTTTGAGACCTCAATTTCCCATCAAACAGTGCTAAGATGCCTTTCTGATCTCAACCTTAAGAAGAAAAAACCTGCAAAGAAAGCCCTCCTAACAAAAAAGCATGTTGAAGAAAGAAAAAGGTTTCTCGATCTGTATCAACACTGGACATTCTAGGACTGGAAGAGTGATTTTCTCGGATGAAAAGAAATTTAATGTGTAAAAAACTAAGTAAATATTGTTGTACCAGTGGAGCAGAGTTAATTGACAAAATTATTCACATCTGGTACCATGAAATCGAACGTGATACATGTGAAAAACTTGTCGAGTCAATGACACATCGAGTTCAAGCCCTTAAAAAGGCACGAGGTGGACACACAAAATATTGAGGCAAGTTGATTTTGATGTAATATGTTCTGTACAACTTAATTTCACTTAAAAAAACAAAAAGTTCAATAAACCAATGAAATATAGCCTCTTTGTTGTTGTTTTTGGCATAGATTGAGTAAAATTGTAGGGGGGGGGGGGGGATATTTTTTTGGACCGAACTGTAATGTCGCGGGCGTTTCGTTTAGAAATTATTTTTATTTTTTGAAATTGATTATGCACACGAACAATGTTCTCATGGGTTTTATTTTACTAATGAGTCACTTAATTTTATGCTTTAGCACAATTTTTTTTTTACTTGTTTTATTTCTTTTACAGCTCTGTGTATGTTGTAAATTAGGTAAAACTAAATCTTTGTGTGTGTTAAGAAATTTTTTTAGAAAAGCTAGCGATCCCTTAAAGAATACAACGATAGCTAAGGACTCTTGCCAACTTATGAGTCAACCAGACAAAATAAAATAAAATAAAATAAAATAAAATAAAATAAAAATAAAATAAAATAAAATAAAATAAAATAAAATAAATACAATCCTGAAGTTGTTGGACACCAGTTTACGAACACTAGTGTAAAATAAGTATTTCAGTAAAAACTTTCCTTTGAAATAAATTAACTAAAATTTATTAAAAGCAAGGAAACTAAAATGCATTTTAATAAGGTGACCAACCGTCCTCCCTTGAAAAATGTCCTCCTAAAATGTCCTTCTTTTGTAAATTCTGTCCTCGTTTTTGATATGTGAAGTTTTAAAACCTTTTTTTTTTTTTTTTTTTTTTTTGTACAGATAGGTTTAGAGGGTTTTTTTTTTTGGTTGAAAGATAGGTTTATACCCCTGAAATCCCTGATAACATTTTTTTTTCTTCAAATTATTTGCGTCGTCCTTTTCATTTTAGAAAAAATGGTCACCTTATTTCTAATGAAATTAGTGATTCTCGTTAGAATTTAGTAAAGGAACAAAATGTTCCACGAGTCTAACGAGCATCACTAAATCCATTGGAAGAAAATTAAAATCCTAAGCTTATCCTACAGATTTAAGAGTGATTGGAAGTCATGTGATCCGAAAGTCCTTTGCCTAAGACAGATTGTCTCTTATTTAAGTAGCTTATCCATGAATGATAGGAAAATACTCAGTTCACTGTTATAATAACAAAAACAATCAGGAAATCATCCACTTTAATAAGGAATTCATAAATACTATATATGCGAAGAATATGAACATAAATGATCCCTTCCCAATAAAATTCAATAAATCATTTGAAACACATGCTTTAGGACTGAATTTACTTGTAACATTCGTATGTAAGATTTACAACTGAACTAAAAAAAAAGTCGTAAAAATGAAAAGCCTACATTTATTTTTAATTTTTTTATTAAATCGCAATAACTTAATTAAATATAAATTTTAAATTATATTATAAAAAATACAATTTTCCATTTTCTGAAAAAACAAAACATCTACAGTACTTCCTTCAATTGCTTAAATCCAATTAACTGTAATCCTATTAGTGGATTAATCCGGAATTAGTTGATCTTAAAACGGATTAATATCCATTGTTAAATATTATTGTTTCGGTTTCATGTCTTTCTATGAAAATATTTGTCATCTTCAGAGTATTTTTTGACAAAGATCCACAAATATATATAAGTTAGATAATGTCTTATCCTTAATGCCTTATTTCCAGAATATTCCTTCACTGATTCAAAAGGTATTTAGGAGAAAAAAACGTACAGAAGCCATTGTGTGAGTCTGAGGCTACATTTCCAAATTGAAAGACATCGCCATGCCAACAAATTAAATACTTAGCAAAAAATAAGCAATATTATCAGAAGCCAGTAATTATTTTGTTTTTGTTCTAAATAAAACCCTTTCCGTATTTTGTTATTCTTCAAAATAAAATGTGAAAAGAGAATGAATTCAATCGAATCACTATTTCTCAAACATCCCAAAAATGTTAACTTCTGAAAAATAAAAATCTCTGCGAATTACATGATTCCAAATCCCAACGATAGGGATAGAAATGGTTCCGTTGAGATTATTAAGCAAATGAAAAGATTCTTTAACTACAGTTACTTCCAAATTAAATACAAAAAGAATAAAAAAAAATGAGCATGGACTCATGAAAAAGTAACTATCCAATGTACAATTTTATATTTTTTTAATTCAAGAGTGGCTGTGTTTATTTGGCATCACATTTTATAATATATCAAAGCCATTCAAATACAAAAATTTCCAATACCTCGAGAAGGTCCTTCCATTCAGTTTACTTAGACGACTCAATTCCTTATCTCAATTTATTTGTAAGCTTTTCAAAACAGCTTTATTTCATAATAAGACTATTTATTTAGTTTTCATTCTGAATAACTTGATAAGATAAAGAATTTTCAATTATTTATTAAATTATGTATTACTTTTTGACAATTAGAATTCTCTTCAGTCGTTCCTTCTATTTGATCAATTATAATTTTATATTTATTAAAAATAAGCAAAGTACATTGATTTTTTTTTAATATAAACCTATATAAAAGAATTATTTTATCAACATTCCCTGTGATTGAAATGGCAAACTCAAATTTTAATTTAAGAAAAACTCACAAGAGGGCGGCAGTTGCTTTTCATTGGATTGAATTTGTTTTATGTCTGTCTGCCATTAAAATTCCTTTCCAATGCCAGGTTTGTTTGTTTTGGGCTTTTTTTTTCTTCGCCTATATCGTCGTATATTCCATCCATATTATTATAGATTCCTCAATGTGAATCAATTTCTTTTATGAATAGAATTAAGAGTTTTTCTTCGCCACACACTCCCTCATTGCCATTGTTTTAAAAATAGATATTTTTTGTCATCTTTATTTTTGTCAGATAAAATAAACATATACAGTGGAACCCCGCCATTTGTCCGCCTCACTATTCCTACAACTCGTTATTCGTACAACTTTTTCAAGTAAAATTGAACTCGCTATTCGTACGCTTGCTCGCGATTCGGACAGCGTGGCCTCGGTACTGGCCGCGCCACGCGGTCGCTTCAGTTCAGTATCGTGCTAGCTTCCGTACGCAACGCATCATCCACGCAAGCTTCGTGAAACTTTGTGATATTTTATTGTTATTTTTGTTATTTTTATTAAAAATAGTGCAGCCATGGGTCTAAACAAGATTACTGATTCACTAAGCCTAAAAGGAAAGCAGTGAGAACGACAATTGAATTGAAAAAAAGAAATCGTTGCGAAGTGTGAAAGTGGAACTCGTGTCTCTGACCTGGCAACTCAGTATGGCATGGCGAAATCAACCATATCGTCTATACTGAAAAAGAAAGAAATAATAATAGTGGCCTATTTATTGTTTTCATAGTTTTTATGTATTTTAGGCTTAACATATTATTACAAAGATTTATATAAGCAATCATCTGTGGGTCTGGAAAGGATTAATCCAATTTACATTACATCTCATGTGAAAAAATGATTCGCCTTTCGTACAAATCACCATTCGAACTGCCTTCTGGAAGGATTGTGTACGAATAGCGAGGTTCCACTGTATTACATATTTTGAAGTTAGATTAAGTTGTTTGATAACTTTTGATTTTTTTTTTTTTTCAAAAAGATTGAAAAAAAGGGCAATATTATATTTCAGAAGAAAACAATTAAACTTTGGTGACTTAATTACTTAAACAATGTCTAATTAAGACAGTCACTCAGAGGATGAAAGCTTTCAATCGGCTTAATTCTAAATTAATTTCAATATAACTTTGTTTAATTTAGAACATTTCTTTCCATGATTCATATTAATTTTACTTAATTAGTAAAATTCAGTGCAAAATTAAGAATGTTCGTTTATTTATTTTCATACTGAGATTTTGTAAATAGCATCACACCACAACCTCGTTGATCCGATCTCCGGATAATCCGGATCAGATTTGTAGACATTTTTTTTTTATTTAATGTTCACATAGATAATAATTTTTAACTATGATAGCAAGGACGTAACTGTAAGTACATTCGCTTTTTATTTTGATTAAATCTACAGTTCCTGTATAGATTGTACAATAAATTATGGTAATAAAATGCTTTTTGTCGAGTTTAAGAAAGCTTTACCAGAGTAATTTTGTTTTTT
>JAFIDM010009631.1:9942013-9953885 GCA_023159025.1 Thereuonema tuberculata
TTGTTATGGGATTAGTTTGGTTTTGAAATCTACTGCTTTTGTCATTTAATCGATTATTGTTCTCCAAGAGAAACGGAACAGACATTGCGATCTAATATTATTTCTTTAATAAATATTTAAAGAAATTTAATTCTTATAAATAATAAGGAATCTAAAATATCTATAAGAATCAAAGCACATCTTTATCGAGGGCTAAAGTTGCTGTGAATTTACTTTTCTGCAAAATTCAAAGCAGTTAAAAACTTCATGATCTTCAGTTCGATATCGAATCCCAATCAATTGACAAAAATACGATTGGAAGCAGATCAAAGGTATCAGTCCTTCCCTAAACAGATAGGAATTATTACAAAAGTACAGAATCAATTCTTTAGCTACCGATAATCAAAACGAAAAGAAAAAAACCTAATTAATTCATTCTTAATCTGTGTAATCATATACTAATTCAGAAAATGTATATTGAAATAATCAGCGATATTATATCCAAGTTATTGAAAAATAAAGTCACAATAATTTTTAGATACCCTATAACACCGGTCGGCAACCAAATAAAATATTTGGCCCTCTTACAACAAAAGGTTGCCGACCCCTGCCCTATAAGATCAAAATATGAGCTATTTTCAAAAATAATTTCCAATTCTTTCAAAAAGAGACATAATATCAAGAATACTGGAATCAACAATGTGGTTTGTAACGAAAAATAGAAACAAAAAAAAGAAAAACAGGGAAATTGGAAGAAAGATTCGTGGGGGTATTCGTCGCAATAAGAAATAATGATAATGATTAAGAGAAAATGTGAAAAGAAATTTTTATTAAGAATTCCTTCAGTTTTTAGTCCTGCTTTTCAAAAACAAACACAACAAAAAAAAAAACCCAACGACTTTAAACAAATTAATTAACTGGAGTTTTAGTAACAGTAGAAAGCAAGAAAAAGGAATTACTACTAATTAGTTATATTTTTTTCTTATTTTCTTTTCTTTTCTAAATCTCTTGAGATTCCCATTCAGCTAGTTAATAAATCTTGATATAAGAATGTGTGTAAAATTCATTCACTTCTAAGAACTTTTTTGAAAACTGAATGGAAGCTTTATTGAATGAGATTAAAATAGGAACGTACTAATAAATATATCAAATCATCTTGTTCATTCTGTATTTATTCTCAGGGGAGGTAAGGTTTTCTTTTCTATGTCTAGAAGCCAGGTTAAGGCATGGCAATGTGTGTTATTTAATCACTCACACTTCGTAGCACTGTTCACTTTATTAAGTTTACAGCTCCTATATTAAATTCAACATTTTTTTTTTAAAATTATGTTCATTAGAAAACTGCCACCGCTGTTTGTCGCAAATTTCGTTGATGAGAAAAAAGATCAACGAAAATCTAAATTACGTATTTAGTCTCCGTTTCGACAATTTATCATTAGCATTAATTGTACGATTTTTGAGCGAAACTTCGACAGAAGTTTCTGTTGGCCAAAACCTATTAGATGTTGTAATTAATGACGCTGCCATTGTAGCGCAAAATGAATGTATAGTGAATAAACAAACAATCACTCCTACAAATAAACACTGATTTATGCATAGAGATGTTCTATTTAATTTCTTGACATTAAGTTATCGATTAAAACTTGTTTAAAATTGTCACATTAACGATAAACAAAAACGATAATAATTACGTAAAATATATATGAAATAATAGAATTATAAACCAATATTCCAAGCCGAATTCCTCTTAATCTAACTCGTGCTAAACTTTCATCACTATTTCCCCCCATGCAAGGCCTTTGAGGATGAGGAGCTGTTTTATTAGATTACTCTATTAATGGTCTACTGTTCTACCTTTCCAATTCCCTGGTGCGAGTTGTAGTCCCTGCTTGCCACTGAAAAGAATCTGACAAAATCAATTACAAAAGAATCTCATATAAGGATAGTCGGAAAATTCCTCACAACTTCAGGAAATTAGGGGTATAATTTTAAATTAAACTAGCTTTTGACTTTCTTTTCTTTTCTAATATTCATAGCATCTTACTTCAGCAAACGAATGAGAAGTTTATTTATTATGAAAAAGCGTTCGCTGTTCATTATTTCGGAAAGCTTTAGTTTGTTAATTTATTGGACTTCAGAAGAGATTAAATCACAAATTCTTAAGTTTAAATATTTTAAATCCAATCGAAAGATGGCAGCAACAGGTATTAATATGCAATAAGATTATCTTTAATGCAACATAAGCCTATATTATTACATGTCACAGATTATTACTGAAGGAAAAAACCAACCAAATACACAATTCAGAACTACACTGAAATATTTAATGAAATAAAACAGAAATACATCACAGCATCACCATAAACCAGCCATTCAACATCAAACTAAAAATAAAATAATTACGTAATAAAAAGTCTGCATCGTCTGAGCAACAGACAGTGATGAGATGGTCCGTTCTAGTATCAGTGTCATTGTCTGCAAATGGCAGCCCAACAAGCTAGTTGTTAATTGAATTGTAGGTGAACACAAACTTTTTCAAGTTCCTACAAATTGTTGCAAATAGGACTACAGCGGATTACACAAGCTTCAAGAATATTTTTTTTATCTAAACTCTTCAGGGTTACGACCAATCAATCAGACGTTTCTCAAACAAACTAATAGAACTTATCTAATAGGTAGTACCTGGCTTCGACTGGTCGTGGGGCCGGTGCGCCCTAGTATTTCTGTTTTATTGCACTAAATATTTCAATGTAGTTTTGAATTGTGTATTTTGTTAGTTTTGTCCTTCAGTAATAATCTGTGACATGTAATAATACAGGCTTCTGTTTCATTAAAGATAATCTTATTGCGTAATAATACCTGTTGTTGCCATCTTTCGATTGGATTTAAAAGGGGTTGGTTTGGGTTGAATAAGGAAGCATTTGTCCATCTCATTGGCAGCTTTATTTATCAAATATGTACCAAAAGATTTGGAAAGGTACCGCTAGTCGTTTGAAATGGAGCTAAGATATTCGTATCATAAATTTTGATTCGATGTGAGGTACCAAGTTATGGGAAATTTTAATTGTAATAGTAGTTTTAAACTAAAAACAATATTCATTCAATCTCTCACACACAAGGAAGGACGATTGAAAAAAATAATGTTTGAAAAAAAAAAAAGAAAGAGATTATGGAATGAAGGCACATTTTGTCACATATTATTGATGTAATCATATTAATTGGGAAGCAGAGTCTTGCTTTTCGAGGAAAAGAAGAAGGTGCCTACAGACCCTTCTGTAAAACCATGGAAACTTTTTAAAAAAATTTCTATTGCTCTAATTGTGACGAGAATTTAGTCAAGCATGTTAAGGATTGTGCCTTCGAAGCAAGAAAGAAAAAGGAGTAGAGGCCGTTAGGTGACCTAACAGAAATAATAAATATTCTCAATCTGAGATTGTGAACGAAGTAAAACAGGCAAAACGTTTTATTTGTATAAATGGATACAACTATGGATGTATCAAATTATGGCCAGTGTGTGATAGTACTTAGGTATCTGTTAGAAAAAGAAGTGAAAGAGAAAGTTATAGGGTTGAAGTGTTTGGATCAGGAGAATGTTTGTTCAGCACACTGCTGGACATTTTGAATAGTACAGGAGTTGCTATAGAAAATTGCAGAGAGAATGTCTTTGATGGTGTTGCAAACATGAGCGGAGAATATAGTGGGTCTCAGCCAGACTCAAGGATATAATACAAAACTTGTTGCTACGCACATGTGTTGAGCCTTGTAATGTCAGACATCGCTCATTGTTTGCTAAAATACAACATCATTTTTCGGGTTACTGCAACAGACACAGCTGTTTCTCAAGGACTAGTATAAGAGATTAAATGTGTACTTACAACAGAATCCCAGAGTCCATCTGCCATTAGTGCAACTAGTGGAAGTCAAGAAGTGATATAACGTCTAAAATCTTTGGACGCTCCCATTACTGGTTCAACAGTGAAGTCAGAGACAACACATCGCAACCCGAATCAGTTTATAAAGAATGATTGTGACACTGCTTAATTGCAAACTCCTAAAAGTTCAACCCCAAAATAAGCAATGAGGCTAATGCATTACTCCAGAAGTTCCCTTCTTTTGAAACTACAGTAGTAGCTATGATGCTTCTGTTAATATTCAATATCACAACACCTTTGTCAGACTATCTGCAAACAAAAAATCTCGACTATGCCGAGGCCTGGAGGCCTACTGCAGAAAATGAATTAAGGGATGCCAGAAACCACTTAAATGAGGTGATGAATGCTTCAAAAAAGTCTGTGTCTGTCATGTCTGAAAAGTTAGACGAAAAGATAGAAGATGGTGCTTCTCTGGAAGTAGAATGTCTTAGCATGGACTCTTAGCATGGAAGTAAGAGAATAAGAAAAGAAAATGTCTGATGAACTGGCAGAAGATCATGAAATTGATTTCGAAAAAAAGGTTTCAATGTTGTTTTTGAGATGCTGAACCAGAGTATGGAGACCCGGATCAAAAGAAACCTATACCTAGACCTGGCATGTTTTGATCTGCAGAGGTTCCCTGAAATTAAAGAAGGTTTACCAGCAAACGCCTTCGACAAAATATGTAATTTACTTCCTAATATTGATAAAGGCAATTTATCAATATTGAGGAGATACAATTTTTTATGCAAGTATGGCCTCAAATTACCTCAACTCTGAAGAAAGAAAGTACTGAAGAGAAGAATTCAGAAAGTGAAATATCAGAGGAAGCTGAAGAAATTGATGAAGAAAAGATGCAAGAACCATGTAAAATGCCGACCAGGTGTGCTTATACAGTGATCTACGTCTACAACATGTACGATCTCTTTTTCACAGAATTACGTAAAATTTACAGATATCTGTTCATTTAACTCAAGTAAGCTGTGAGCGAACTTTTTCTAAGCTAAAGTTCACAAAAACAAGACTTCGCTCCAATCTCACAAAACACCGTATTTGTTATAATTCAAATAGAGAGAGAAAATTGTTTCAATTGACAGTGAAATGATTATTGACAGACTCGTGTGAACAGTCAGAAACGACTTTTATCGCTGTAATTTTTTTTTTTTTTTTGCCAACGCCTGGCTCTTAGAATTGAAACTATTGGCCTCAAGAAAGGGGGGGAAATGTGATTATTTAGCCGACGAAACGTTGCCCAGGGTACGCCATAGGAGGCAGCTCACGCTATACCCGCAGAAACGGACGAAACACAGAAGGAGAAAGAAACATCCATGCCCACGCCGGGATTCGAACCCATGTTCCGACACATTGGCCTCACGGCAGACCACCATCTAGACCGCTCGGCCATGCCGGAACGGCACACTGTAAACTATGTAGAATATTCTAATAATTTTGTAAAGAGTAACGTTGTTTTTACAATTAATGCTTATTATAATTTTATCTTAAGTCAAATGAGTAATTTTATTTGAAAAATTCTACTCCACTAAACACAAACCTGGGAGCTTGTTTAAGTATTATGAAATAAATAATTCAGTTCTTCTTACGTTGTTGTTACGTATGAGTTGTATCGGATATCTATAGATACATATACAAATCCAGTATAATATCTTGTGCAATTAAATGCTCACTAGAGTTTGTTTTTGTTTTGTTTTTTGCATTTTACAATTTGGGAAATCAATCATTGTCTTTTTCGAAATCATTTACTCATGAATTTTTCTTTATTGCAAATATAGATCAATATTTAAAAACAAAATCAATAATTTAGAGTAATACAAGATATTTTAAGGATCATCGAAAATTAAAAATAATATATACCAGATTGTAACTACTAATATTAAATTACTACAGTGGAACCTCGCCATTCGTCCGCCTCTCTATTCGTGCAAATCGTTATTCGTCCAACTTTTTCAAGTACAATTGAACTCGCCATTCGTACGCTTGTTCGCGATTCGGACAGCGTGACCTCGATACTGGCCATGCCACGCGGTAAATTCAGTTCAGTCTCGTGCTAGCTTCCGTACGCTACGCATCATCCACGCAAGCTTTGTGAAACTTTGTGCTATTTTATTGTTATTTTTATTAAAAATAGTGCAGCCATTGGTCCAAAAAAGATTACTGATTCAACCAAGCCTAAAAGGAAAGCAGTGAGAACGACAATTGAATTGACTGTGATGGCATGATATCGGTTTGTCACTTGGGTGCATAGAAAACTTGGTAATCTTTATGATTTCGTAAAAATCTTCTGCTCCCTCTGAAAATGCAAGGTGTGCGCCCTTTTGAGGTCCCAGTCCGACCCTGGATAGTACAGCATTATTCAGATGCAGAATTGAATGAAAAGATCTGGGGAAAAAAAGGGAAATAATTTCCACTATCCTCTATTTGCACATCAAGGTTAGGACTCTTTTTTCAAGCGATTTTTTCGAAAAGCTACATTACCATCTCCATCCTTCAAAAAAAAACCAGTAGTAAATGAACAAATAATATTTCTTATCTTTATAACATTTCTACTTGAATTTTCTATAACAATTGAAGAATTAGCAAGAAAAAAAAAACATTCAATTCTCCATAAATCGCTTTTTACTTAAGTATTTTTTTATGTTAAGATTTTCTTAAAATGCTGATTGATTTTAAGACTTTAGCGTTATACTTCTTTACAATAAATTTATTATAAATCCATATTTAAAAAAAGATTCTTTTATAGAAGTATGAATAATTTGTTATTGCTTAAGAAGTATAAAATTCCTGTGTTAATTATAATAAATTATTCTTAGTAAAAGAACTTTTATATGTGTCCAGATAAATCATTTAATTATTATTTTATTTTCTGAACTCTATTATTAATACATTTGATTAGTGTTAGTTTGGAATGACTCAAATAAAAACCATTACATTCACGATTTGGTTAAATTTTTGGACAAATACAAAATGTATTGAACTTATTGGAAATTGTGGCCGTTGTAGAAGATTCAGAAAATGTATTGGTTCTGAGCAGATGCTGCATTTATCAATAACCTTTTAAAAGGAATTTTCTTTTTGTTTTGGCTTTTTTTTTTGGGGTTGAGGGAAGAAGACGGATGATAATTCTAAATTTAAATATTGGTAAGTGTTTAACTTCATACAATTGCTGTTGTATTTAGAAAACTGAATTTAAATTAAATAAATATAACAAATAAATGTAATCTGTAAGGTAGAATATCTTTAAAAATTGCTTATTAGAATAAAACAAACTCAACAAAAATCACATGGAATTTAATGGGAAGAGATTAAATCATTATTGAAGCCCGAATGGTTACAAAATAGTTATAAATCTTGTTGAAACTTTCAGTAAGTTTTTGGTTGTGTAAAGTTGAAATGTATTATTTTGAAACCACATTGAATAAGAATCTCTGCTGCCGTGTAGGTCATTTTCTTGCCCTAGTTTTCTTTAAAACTACCAACTTAATTTTGGTGACGAGAAATCCTAGTGTTTCTGATTGTCGCCCATATTTTGTGATAATTAGAAATGACTACAACATATGTTAGAGACACACCTACTTCTCTGTTCTGCAGAATTATGTCCTTTACTAGGAAACAAATAATCTAAGTTAGGATTCAATGTATTTTAGGGAGTTAAAAGAGAATCAGAAAGTAAAAGTATTAATAAATACGTGTTTGAAATATTCTACTGATACCAAATAGAATAACAGATGTTAAAACAAGCAATGGAAACTGATTAGAATAATTAAATAGAGCTATTTTCAGCCAGAATTCATTTATTTGATGAAAATTTAAAATAAGTAAAAAAAAATTACTAACAATTATTTGATTTGTTTTTCTCAATCCAATTGATCACACTGATTTTTTCTAGATTTGTATGAAATTATGTCTTCAAAAAGATAGAAATCCAACCGAAAATTTGCTTTCTCTGTGGCTGATATCTGAGCTGTGAATATTTAGTAATAAATTGAATAGAAAAGAAATAATGTAATATATAACTGATAACTACTAGTCTTTTGATAAACGTATATTTGGCGAAGCATGTTGGGCGTGTTTCACATCTGCCCACTTTTCAGTTGTGAAATTATTTTCAGTTTAATGCGTCAACACATAAATTGGATATAAAAATAGAATGTGACGTAAATATCCAACTCGCTGGCTGCAAAATTTTTCATACATCTGGGAAAAATGGTTGATAATTAATATTACTCCAATGATTTAAGTATTTTTTCGGCCTGTTTCAAATCCTCTTTCACTTGTTTATTTAAGTAAAAGTAATTCTCTTTCCAATAGAATCCACTGTCTGTACAAATTCATACAGATCCTAAGTAAATTGTTCTTACATTATTCTAACTAGTTCATGGAGGGAGAGCAACTTAATTAGCTAGCGTCGTTGACATTGTACAAGGAACCAATCACATCTCTGCCTAAACAACTTATGTCATCACAGGATTAACGAGAAAGGCATTAATATTAATCAGGTCGAAATTGAGAAGTGATGTCGGAACTAAGCATTCATAGTCACTAAGCAACACGACCAGAGAAGACAAGCATTACTTGTATCCATTCCAGTTTTCTGCTTTTTGTATTAACATTTCATTTCTGTCCATTCCAACCCAACTGATGTAGGATTTCGGGATTTTCTCGAAAAACGTTGTGATGATTTTTTTTGGCGTACAATTAGAGAATTCTAAAAAATGTTCTCGTATTCTTCAGGAACGCCGAAGAAAACCCTTTTTTTTTTTAACGAAACCAAAGATTGCACTATATCTCCGAAAGTACTTGACCAATTGGGCTAATGTTTTACAGTTGGACAAAGCAGTTGATTCAATAACAAGCAAAATCACTAATTGGGGAAAAAAAATGAACACTCCTTGTTGTGCTGTTCAGAATGAAGTCTGTTTCTCGGCTGTGATTCAAAATATGGTATCATATGTTTCTTGTAAATCATTTGGGAAGATATGGGATATTTAATTCTCGTATTCAATGTGTTAATTAAAGTAGAATCCTTCTGAAGTTTAATATAAAGTAAAATTGTTCTCTTTTTAGTGACTCCGTACAGGAAAGTTCTTACGTTCATTCTATCCGTCCATCATGACCTTGCAGCCCAAACTATAAGTCGAGCAGATATAAATGAACTTTAGAGTTTTATGACTTATAAAGGTAGGGGAAAATACCAGTTCCGATCTACAGTCACTTTCTGTCTCACAGGAAGTAGCCCAAAATGAAATATAAGGTTTTTTGTACTCGCTGAAACCAGTTTTTTGCCTTGTTCTCTAATACATCGATTTAAATGTAATTAAGAATCTTTTGCTACAGTAGATCCTCCCTTGGGAACTTCAATTGTTTCATGATCTGTTAAGGAACTCCAATTGCAGAATAGAAACCTCATATATATTTCCCATTTAAAGGTCACCTCTAGTAAAAGAATCCTTTGAATTGTTAACGAATCTTTTTTGTTAAAGTAAAATAAAATGCCATATTTAAAACAGTCAGTTGTTGTTCTGCTCATTCATTATTGCATGTTACTTATCTTAGGATATTATATACTTAAATGTATCAATTTATTTTATATTTTTTACAATGATTTGTGAGCATTAAATTTAATTTATATTTGACTGAGAAACATTTAAATGTTTCGCCTTAAAATATAATTTCCATGGTTTTAAATGTTTTTGTTGAAGATAAAGAAGGAATTTTTAAAAAGTTTTTGAAAATAAAATAAATAGAGAATAAAATAATAATGTCAATAAATTCAAATGAAGGAAATGAAGATATTAAGGAATAAAACTATATTACTCCTCATAAATTCCGAAGTTATCAACTTAAATCCCAAAAATTTATTTCTTTGCATTTTTTAAGAAGACTAAAAATCGTTGACAATAGCAGAAGTGTTATTCTTTCATCAAATCCTTTATTAATCGACTTTGCAATACATCATCATAAATATCTTTTGGTTTTTTAGGGTCTCATTCCTCCAGTTTTACAATAGTAGAGATTGACTGAAATTTTAATCTTTATAACATTACATTAGCCACTGTTACACAAATCATCAGCCCTAAGCCTTCGTAGCTGAATCTATTTTTTTCGATATCATTTTGCAATTTCAACTGTGTGTTTGAAGAATTGCAACATTCTGCCATTGCAAGGAACCACCTTAACGGTTGGAAATAAACTCTTTCAAATAACACATTGCAATTCAAGATACAACTCATGTTTACAGACATTAATGAATATGTTTCAGCAACGGGGAATCATAGATACATTTCAATTGGTTATTGGAAACTTTTATATGCTTACGCCTAAGGGTGCTTCTGTTGATGTCGGGAATATTGATCAAACATATTAATTTTGAATAACGTTTTTATTAAGCATTGTACTTCATCAGCAAAATCTCATTTGCACGAAATTTTCTGAGTTTTTTTCTTCTTTTTTTTTCATTTTTACGAATCAAAAATTGTTTTAAGAATATTTTTGCATCTTGGACCTATACGAAGATTCTTTAATTTCATCGAAGATTGTCCAATTTTCTTTTTTAATAGTAAAATCAGAATGAGTTGTTGCGTAATGTCTTTCAAATTAAATGAGTAACACTGTTGAACTTTTCTAATTGAAACATCAGATAATGAGAAATAAATAATAATATTCCATGCTTGCTTTTTTGTTCTTATTACACATCCAAGATTTTATGAAGAAATGTCTTGTCTTTATTATTAATAATGTTCATCATGTGGTAAATAGGTTTCTTAGATAAAGCTTTTATTTTTTGGCCATTGGCTCAATTTATCGTCAATACAAGAACAAAGCAAGAGTCACCATTCTGGAATTTTCAATTATTTTATATAACTTTACTGTGAAAAATAACTTGTCAAAATATTTTGCCCCTCCCCCCCCCCCCTCCGGAAAAATTTCTATGATCGCACATGTTTAGATGTATTCTTTTTACTATTGTTTCCTCTTTATTGTTTGTAAATACTTTATTTTCCCTCTAATTAAGGGAAAAATATAATCTTTGTAATAATCATCCGTAACAATTATCTTTATGGATTAATTAAAGTATTTAGTAATAAACTATTATGATATTAAAATAAAAATATATAAGATTTTACATGTAAATATAAAATAAAAATAAATAAAATTAATGCAATTAACATAGTTGCTAAATAATTACAAATAGTTTGTCGATCTTCTCAAAATAAAGAAATATAGCTTTCGAAAATACCGAAATATAGCTTTCGAAGATATTCGGTATCTTTGAAATAGAAAGGCTGTAAGGAAAAGCTAAAAATATAAGTCGATAATAACGTCATTTTAAACTTCTTCAATGTAAACAAATGGCAACTTTCTTAGATAGTGCTGCCATCTATCGGAAGAATTTCCAATTATTGAATATCAAAGCCAACAAAAGATGGCACCACTGAAAAGCAAAATTTAAAAGGAAAAATTAAGTTACTTAAGTTACTCAAGTTAGAAATTCTTAATTGATAAATGAGTTGAATGAGCCTTTGGGTTTCAACTGATCAATTACTATTTTGTGATTGATTAGCAGCAATGGAAGAATCAGAAGATAAATAATTAGTTTCTTTATTATTTTAATAATAAAGCAAATAATTGCGTTATGGTTTTTCCTTTGGATTAGCCACAAAATGGATAGGAGAGAAAAAAAGAAAAGAAAGCAGATTGTAATACTTTTACAATAGATCATTCCCATTGAAAGGAAATAAGCCTTATAGTTCTTAAATTACAATATTTCAAATGACTGAAAACGATCTATGCTGCACAAGCATTTCATTTAACATTAACAAACAAATATCGCTATGGTTTTTCATGCAAATTAATTAATTCAATTGAACAGAGATAGTTTTTGATTGATCTTTTTTATATTGATGGTCTCAATCGCTTCAGATCGCAAACCCATTTCTTTTTGTGAAAACTTCACAACCAATTTG
>JAFIDM010009631.1:9953985-9967154 GCA_023159025.1 Thereuonema tuberculata
CCAGATACTTGTAAGTTTCTTTAAACTCTGATTAACGTGAGTTTTTGTGATGTCATCCATATTTGTTTAAATTTTTGGTTCTGATTTTTCTTAGCATTAGCGAAATCACTATCATTTGCATTGATATGTTGTCATTGATATGTGTTCTTGCAGGATTTGTAGCGAATTTTATAAAAATGTTTGAGAGTTTTGTTTATCTCATGATAGTGTGAGATATGTTGTTTTTCTAGCAATTTACTTATTTGTGAATTGAAGTAGGCAACGCAGATAGGCGTAATTAATTTCTGCTTAACTTTTTTTCGTGGTTGATGGGAAAGTTAATTTTGGTGTTTGATAATGTGATAAGTATCATATTATGATCTGAGATATTGTTATCAATTACATAACCTGTTACGATGGAATCTTTTATTTTTCCAAAGCAGTGATCTATACAGGTTTCAGAATGCTGGGTTTTAGTCGTGGATTCTCTGGTGGTTTCTGTGATAGAGTGTTGTAAGCCATGAGTAGAGCATATTTTTAGATAATTTAAAGTTTCGTAGTTGGGAATTTTTTTACTTATGTCTATGTTAATATCACCAATTACCAGTATATTTTTGAAGGTTTTGATTAATTGATCTAAATTCTTATCTAATTCTTTACAAAAGCTGCCTTTATCAAGATGAGGGGCTCTTTATATTGATAGTAATATGAGTTTATCTTCTTTGCTGCCTTTCCCATTATGCTTTATTTCGCAAGTTATATTTTCGTAATTAGTTGTGTTAATTAAGTATTCTGTAATGTTGAGGTTACTTTTATAAAATATAATGACGCCGCCTCCTCTTTTTTCAATTCTAAGTTTATGAATGGTTTGAAAATTTTGGATTTGATACCAGATCATTTCTGAGTTTTTAATGTTCACTTCATTCAAAACAATAATGTCAATTAGATCCAAGAATTTACTAATGCTACAAATGAAGTAATCAAAGTTTTTTCTTAATCTTCTGATATTTAAACATAATATTGTCATTTGATCACATTTGTACAAAGTAGTCTTACCTGACTCATACCAATCATCAATACTATGGAAAGAGTTTGATTTTTGTTCGTCTGTCATTCTATCGGCTATTTATTTTTTTTATTTTATAGCTTTGTTAGGTCTTCTTCCTTTGTTATTTTGAGGATCCTAGATGTTGTATCCTTTCTCACTAATATCTTGCTGTTTAATTTAATGTTAAAAATTGATATTTTTTGTATGATTCTATTTCTTAGGTCATTGTTGTTCTGTGGGTTTTCAACACACGTAGTATTAATTATTAAGTTTTCTTCTTATATGTGTAGTGTTTCTAAATTATTAATTTGTTGAAGTATATGGAAATGGTTTTTTAGTAACTAAAATATTATAAACTATATTTTCATATGGAAAAAGTATTTTATGATGGATTGATTTGCTATAAATCGTTTAGATTTGTGGAGGTTCCATTTGTCTTCCCATTGCCACGTTAATTCACCTCCTTTTATTAAAATCTAATACAAAAAAAAACATACGGAAACGAAATGTTTACATCTCCGTGAAATAATTTCAGCTTAATTGACAGGACCCAATGCCTATCGATCACTGAAATATATTATAAATTTCAGATTCTTTTTTTTTTTTTTTTTTTTTTTTTTGATCATATCAAGTAAAAAATTATTACACAGACGATAAGCTATTTGATGGCCAAAGCTTCATTTGTCTTGATAATATATTTGTTTTCATGCCGAAACAAATGTGACCTTCAACATCTTTAATTCACAATAAAAAAATTCACTTCAATTTAAAATCTAATTCGAGTGTTACTAATTCATTCCAAATATTTATTGCAATTTATTCTTTTGAATCTCATAAGCTGCTATCTCATTTTTTGATCCGAAAAGCGTCATTTAATTGTAATTTAAACCTACTTTAATTTTCCTTACCAAGTGTTCTGGTCATGTGGTTTGTCCAACAGATGCTCTAAAAAACCTGATTTGATGCCGTGGTGATGTTCAAACGGTTTTGTGCTATTATGAGTTTTTTTAATAAGTTTTGGACCACATTAACATCATTTTTTTTTTGACAACTGCACTTTAATTAATAGATCAATTTTATTTCGGAATGTTGTCATTATCGAATTGACACATTTGTTGTATGATGTTTCTAATAC
Organism: Thereuonema tuberculata; assembly: GCA_023159025.1. Classification (NCBI taxonomy): domain Eukaryota; kingdom Metazoa; phylum Arthropoda; class Chilopoda; order Scutigeromorpha; family Scutigeridae; genus Thereuonema; species Thereuonema tuberculata. The sequence continues at coordinate 9,956,148 of JAFIDM010009631.1, forward strand.
GAAAAAACCTATCTGTTCACCAAAAAAAAAAAAAAGGTTTTAAACTTCACATATCAAAAAGGAGGACAGAATTTACAAAAGGAGGACATTTAGGAGGACCCTTCTCAGTTATTAATGCTTATTGAAGCCCTTTACAAAATTTGGCAAGAATGGTAAACAAATTAGTAAGAAACTTCAAGTTACCAAAAGAAGAGGTAATAATAAAGAACTCCAAAGATTCAAAAAGTAGGCAAACACTTATATAATAATGATAAGAAGTTTTACCTTTTTTCTTTACATATTGAAAACATGTACGCTGTTATCCCAGTAGAGGAGACATTATTAATTCTAGATAAGTTAGCAGTTGAGCATAAAGAAATGTTGTTAAAATACAATATGGATAATGTGGATCTTATGAATCTTATCAACTTGATAACTAATAACACAATTTTAAGCATAAAGGCAAAACATTTAAACAAATAAAGGTTTTCCAATGGGATCTCCTTTATCTGGTTAATTATGTAAGATTTTCATGAATTATTTTGAATATGAAGGGCTAACAAATATTAAATTTAAATGTGATTACTTTCAATAAGCTTACGGCACGATTCATCAGTTTAGTAAATTTTTTGAGGATATTAATAAAAGAAAGGAAGAACTGAATTTTAAAATGGAAAAAGAAATAGATGGTGAACTGGTTTTCTTAGATATTTGCTTAACAAAAAAAAGGAACAATTTAATTTTAAACCATTTTTGGAAAGATTTCCAGAGTGATCATTTATTGTATTTCTAGTCAGGTCAGGAAAATATTATAAAAAGTAGCATAGTGGGCAATTATATTCATAGGATTGACAGAGTAACGAGTTCAGAAGAGGATTACAAAAAAGAAATTGAGAACATCAAAGAAATTTTAAAGAAAAATGGTTATAAAGATAAATTTATTAATGAAGCTACAGTATATTGAAATACAACAAATTTACTATTAAGGAACTGAATATGTAACTGTTAAAGAAAAGAATAATATTACCTTATTTAAACAAATTTTTATGTATTTTTTTATGCCATAACCCTCAAGGATTTTTTGACTGATTTCCAATCAGTTTCTTTATTCAAAATTTTAATGTCCTCATTCATGATGTGACCTTTTTTCAAACAATGGTAAGCTGTATCAGATAACAGTAAGTTATCCTGTTTTGTTATTTTAATTGTTATTTTATTTGTAGCTTGAAAAAAGGAAGGACGAATGCTCTTTCTAAAAATTTGCGTTTTAAAACATATTTTAAATATTTTATTTATTTTAGTCTTCTGATCAAGATCAGAAGACATATTCCCGTTTTGTCTGGGGACAAGTATCATTAAAATATCATTAGAAACAATGACAACAATCACATTTATAATAATAAAGAAATTAAGGCAATATCAATGATATTTTCATAGACGTATCAGAAGACGATGCGAAGCATTGTGATTGGTTACTAATCGCTATCCTACCTTATTTTAAGGGTGATATGATGTTATTTATGAATTAATATGACTATTAAGAGAGAAGAGATAAGGAGGAAATATGGATTGGATATTTAAGCTATGTTAAAAACTTGATTATGTACTATTCTCACTGCCATGCTCTCGTCCCTGAAGGCGAGTTTGTCTGTGAGCCACAAGACCTCCGAAACCCCGGAGGAGTTCTGAAACACCCTGTATTAAAGTATTTTTTAAAACAAATTGAAATACTTCTAGTGTCGACATGTTCTATTTATAAATAAAATAGAATTGATAGTTGGAAAAAAGGCACTTTCTGATAAAAGTAAGAAAATTTTCACAAAATAGTATTATAATTTGTGGCAATGACACATTTTTGGGAGTTGTTTGTGCGTAATTAAATGATATGAATGTTCAAGGCTTTGATTGTTAAATTTTGCTTTACTGAAATGTTATTTATTTCCTGAAAGCTTCTTTATTTTTTATTATTTAAATGTTTATGAATTTGGTATCAATGAGATCGTCTGGTTTTCTCAATACGTTTGCTAAAGGTTCTATTAAGTTGTGTTTTATTTATCTATAAATCTGACTAATGAGATGAAGAGAAGTTTGTCTTGAAACATTACTTAAGTAATGCTATGATTAGAATAACAAAATAATCATTCTCTATGACCCAACAGTTCTTCTTTTACTAGTTTTTGTCTTTTCCATTAAGTGAAGTAGAATTCATCTTCCGTATCTTGAAAATCCGAGTAATTTCCTTTAAGTCGTGTGTTTTCTGAATCTCGTGTCTTCCGCACTGACTTCTTTCTCGAATTAAGCAGCTTTGTTTATCGTAAATGGAGAGACGAAAAGTTCATTCATTTCTGTTTTTACTTTTGCTCTTCCTTTCTTAAGTAGAACTACTTCTATTTGCTATTCCATTCAAGCTTGTTTTGTTTCAGTGTTTTGCTGTTTGTTGTTTTTATCTTTTAAAGAAAACGAGAGTAAATTATAAAATTGATACTTTTTTTTTTCTTTTTGGTTTAACCTCAATATTTTGAATTTTTCCTCTTAATATAAACATCAGCTGCAAAAGAGTCTTTAGCTAAATAGGAAGGGTTTTTGTCTGAATTTTGTGTCTAAAGCCTAGTAGGAAAAACAATGAGGATGAAGAGAGTTTGAAGTGTTAATGTATTCCCAATACGTTTAAATAAGCGTGTCCTTTTATTTTATTTTATATATTAATTTATTTATTTTCTATTTTTATTTCAAAGTAGTTAAGGCTTAAAATATAAACAAAGAAAATAACAAAATGAAACAAAATACTCAACATAAAGAAAAAGAATCCAGAAACAACAATTAAAACTCCGAATGCAAAACAAATTTGGTTTACATTGACAATTGTTTGTTCTTTTATTTTCTTGGTAGAATTAAAAAATGTGGGACGAAATCATTCTTCACTATTATCGTCGATGATCCAAGGTACCTGAAGATAATATGGCCACCTTAATTGGAATATTTTTTTTCATGATTATGGTATTCACTAAAAAAAAAAATGTGTAGACAAGAACTTTGGCTCTTTAGGCGTATGTAAAAAAATATTTCAAGATTTTTTTTAAAACCCAAAGGTTCTTTGAAAAAGCTTGCACTGTGCAGTTAATATGCCCTTGTGAAGGTAATGTGGCCAAATTCAAAAATATCTCTTTATTTTAGGAAAATATTTTTTTGTTAATGATTAATAATTTTGGGTTGAAAGTAAATGTGTCTTGACTTCATTAAAATTTTCACACAGATAATTATTAACTTTCCAGGGGCCTACAACAAAAATTATTTCAAAGTTACAATTTCCACAGAGTTAGAAAAAAAAAATCATTAAATGATCACAGCTTATAGAATATAAAAATATCAATCATGGGTATATGTGTAGCAAATAAATACAGATTTATCGTCTTTTATGAGTCCAATACATTCCTCGTTTTGGTAATATGGCCTACTGAGGCCATTTTACCTGATTACAGCCCATCTCGAAAAATCTCTTAATTATCAGTTTAATTAAAGAAGCATTGGGTGTCTGGAACGAGCTTAGAATAACTACAGCGAGTGATATAAGAAGAATAATCATCAATTGCATGCAAGGAAATAAAAGACAACAACAACAATAATATTATAATAACAACAATACTATAACAGATTCTCGATTCGTTGTCAAAACTCAAAAACCCTCTGCTCTGTGATTACATTATCCTGCAAACTGTGGTAGCCATGTACACTTTCTATTTCACAGTTTGATATTCTAGCGTTATCTTTTGGATACCTTTTCAATTAACGGCAGGTTGGCAATGTGGCCATATTATCAGCATTGGCCATATTTGCATCAACTACCTTATTAACAATTTCAATTCAAAATGAATCGACATCTTTAATAACAGAATCATCAATTATAAATTAATCTCCTTCTTTCGTCGTTTGGCTGACGATCGCACTATTGTCCTCAAAATGAAAGTTGACCGGCGGAAGTTTGAACTGCGCAGCCCTTCCGGTAGCTGATCAATTATGTTTTCCTGTCACAATGGACGACAGGGTCTGTTTTAACTAAGAAAGACATGTTGATAACGCCAAATTAAAACTTCTCTCGACTATTTAGCGTTATTTCAATACCAGTTGCTAACAATAAGTATTTATATAAATAAATAAATATATATTATTTATAAATACAATGCTCTTTTGCAAAGTAACAAGCCTTTTCCGTAATGGCGGCGTCCTGTCATAACATCAGACGGAAGTGCCTGACCAGACTAATCGATAATACATGAGCAGATCTCACAAAAACAGGGCGGCCATCTGTCATTGGGCGGACAGTAGCCTTATATGAAATAACAATGTAGGTTTGGAAATTAACTGAAAGCGGATCAAAAAAATTAACTTACTAGTTGCTTTGTTATCACATCTATGTATTTATTTCTGATACTTCTCATTTGAGTAATTCAAATTGAGTAATAGCGAAACTATTTAACTATTTTTCCAATATTTTTTTAAAACGATGTCTCTTCCCTTTATTTACATTCGGAATCTTTTTCCTCTTTGAAACTCAAACTCCGGTTACTGTAATCTTCTACATTGAAATAGAATCCAATATATTTTCTTTACTAAATTTCAGATTAAAAAAAAACTATTCCAAAATTAGTGTTTACATATATAAAGCTCATTTTTTATTTGTTTCTTGTTTTATATGAAAATATTCAGTTCTTCCTAAGTCAGTATGATTTTGAAGATAATACTACAACAGGGCAAACGTTAAACTTATTTTTAAACTAGTCGGCTACCGTCGCGTCTCTGTAACTTAAAACGTTTTATTTATTTAGCAAATTAATTTCGAGATCTGAGAATATACGACTTCCCAGCCCTTTCTGTCCTTCTCCACACCCCTATCACTACAAAACTTCCCCAGTTGGTAAAAAAAAATCACGTAATCATTATAAATTAATGTTATATTCTAAATTAAAGTTTAAATACATCCAACGTATTAATTACTCGTATCGTATATTTATCACCAAAGACATCGCCTAACAGAATTATCAGGTAAGTCGTGATTTAATCGTGTTCGTCACCTGCAAAGAATGACGCACTAGATTTAAAACTACGGTGGCGCCATCTATCGAGAGCTTTGAGAAGTTTTTTTTTTTTTTTCATTTTGGACAGTTTTGGGACTTTTTCATTCATCCCACGGGAATTACCGTGTCCGTGTCGTAGATTATCTGCATGGAAAATTTGCGCCGTTGAGGCGTGATTGAACGACTTAAACTTACAGATTTTTCACTTTATATATTTGATATAATTTCAGTATTTACTTTGCCTGGAGTCTGTTTTATTTTCTTTAAATAAAAAAGAAAAAAAAATACAATTTTGGTTAAATCCTGATTATTTTTTTTTTCTGTTGTAAATGTTGAGTTTTATCTCTACCAAAAGATTATACAGGGTGGCCCACCGAAAACGAAACAGCTGCGTTTGGTGTCATTTCCGCACATTGTTTTGGAAATCGCTTGGACATTGTTAATTTTATTTTCAAGGGGTTCAATGGTTGTGGGTATTTCTAATCTCGGCAGTTCATTTCCTAAACGGGATGTATGCTATCCCTAAAATTTTAAATGGTCAAATAATACATCGTTGAAAGGGAGAGAAAGACTGAGAAAGTATGGTGGGAGAAGTGCATGGGAAATGGGAGTACCCCGAGAAAACCTGTCCAGCGCGGATCGTCCACCAACATGAAACCCAAATGAGAACCGAACCCCGATACTCAAAGGTGACAGGCCAATGTCATAACGACAACGCCAACCGTGCGTTAATTATATGTCAGTAAATTGATTGTGGAAAATAAGATCAGTATCTTCCATTCTGCAGACCGTTTTCGCTTGTTATGCAACAGTGAAGAGAGCTGTGACGTCATTCATTGAAATACAGTATTGTTAAGATAGACATGGTTGCTGTATTAAAAAGACTATTGCAGTACTTTGTGGTGTGGGATTTAAGCGACAGGTAACACATCTTATTGAGTAGCAAACATTTGATGTGTAAAATTATGGCTTACTCAATTGCAGAAAGGGTGGAAATGGTTGTGATGTTCTTTGGAAACCAGGACTGAGCCAATCGAATAGCCCAGTTGTTCAAACAACAACGTACAGATAGGAATGTTAATTGAAAGTATATTTTGGAGTTAGTGGTAGATGTTGGCAGTAAGAAGAGAAATGCTGCAAACACGGTAAGAACTGAAGCTGTTGAAGTGGCGGTTTTGGATACGTTCAAGTCGATCCTAGGGTGAGTACTAGACATTTGGCTGCTTTATCTGGTATTAACCGAACTAGTATTCAACTAATTCTGCTTTCAACCCAAATTTCATCCATACAGAATTCAATTGGTACAGGAACTCAATGAAGACAGCTATGTGCAATTTTATGAGATTATGAATGAACGAGCAATTAATTCTCCTTATTTCTTTTTTAACGTTTGACTGTACATTGTAAGAAGACATTTCTTCTTACGTGATACAGTCCATCGTCGTAACTGTCGCTATTGGTCAGATTCTCATCCGAGGATATTTCACAAAGTCCATACCCAACATCCACAAAAATGAAATGTTTAGGTTGATATTTTAGGTGACCATCTCGTAGGTCCTTTATTTTTACTTAGTAATTTGACTGGAGAGATGTATTTACATTTGCTAGAAGACACTATTGAGCCAATGTTAAGTGATATTATCGAGAATGATGAGTAGTACATCGAAGATCAGGCTGTATTCCAACAGGATGGAACTCCTCCGCATTATTCAGTGTCTGTTCGACAGTATTTAGATCAAAGATTTCTGGGTCAACGGAATGGAAGGCTATTGAATGGCCCCCACGATCACCAGACTTATCGCCGTTGGATTTCTTTTTTTAGGGCCTTTTACAAAAATCATATATAGAAGATTTTCGGCAACGTATTGTCACCAAATGCCGTAATATTAATCAGATGTGCTCCACAACAACGTCTTTATGATTGTATGGAAGCTGGTGAGCATTTCCAACATTTAATAAAATGACATGTAAGTAACTTTTTACGTACCAAACAAAACAAAATAGTAATTTCGCGATCACTATTGCTTCCACTGTGAAACGAAAATACATTTCAAAAGGAATTTCGTGAGCTTTTCAACGATGTATTACTGACCACTCTTTAAACTTTTACGGATAGTCTACATGCCCTCTTACGAAATGAACTACCGTGATTAAAAAAACCCACAACCATTGAACCCCTTGAAAATAACATTGACATGTCCCAGCGATTTCCAAAACAATGCGGAAATGACACCAAACAAGGCTGTTTCGTTTTTGATGGGCACCATGTATATCACCCTGAGTTAAGATATTCTACTATAACGTAAGAATTATCTTTATCGAATATGTTTCGGTCTTTCTGATCTTGGAATATCGAAATTGCTAACATGAAAACTTTCGAGTACTTTCTTAACATAAGAGTATTGGCGTTTATTATTGCTGGTAGCTGCTGTTGCAATATTTCCTTTACGATATTCGTAAAGCATACAATTTATGGAACGTTTTTTTCTGGTTGAACTCATACATTCTTTACTGCATCATCAATTCCTTGATTTGTACACGTTATAAAAGAAATTATATTTCTTGTAATTTCTTGGAAATTTCCCCTATATTTTATAATAAGAACATTTTATCTTGATAAAGGGAATAGAGTTAAGTATAAACATTGACAGTTCCAAAAAAAAAAAAAGATAAAACTATCAGCCCACGCAACAGTCAATTACAAGGCAATTAAATAATTAATTTGCCTTTTAGTAGCCGACGATCAACTAGGTCCCACAAATTCTGAATATAACTTATGTTTTCATATTCTTCTCAACTAGTAACAGTGAGTTGGATCATTGCAATTAGGAATTCCTACATGTAATTGCATTTATAATAAAAATATCTTATCGATAGTCTATTGTTTTTGAAGTTATGAAGTAATATAGGCCTATTATGATTATCAGTTGTTGACTTGAGGCTATTTCAAATTCTGGAAGAAAAGCTGTAAGACAATAACAATAGTAATGGAAGATATTCAATGAATCCAACGTTGCTATGGCAAAAACATTAATATCCACTCCAGACAGAGTATTAGCTAATCCTGTAATTATTGTTCCGAGAACTTTAGTGTATTCAGCTTCTTCTAATGTTCCACTTTAGTCAGTCGAATGAGAGTAGAAAATTACAGCAATTAGAAATGCCAGCGATTTTACCTGATGAATCCTGTGTATTAATACACTCAGAAAGATGATTTCATACCTTTCTTAATCTTGCACTGATTTCACAATAGGGCATTCCAAAAAAACATCAACAAAGCTTCGTCTTACGTAAACCCTTGCTTAGTTCTAACATAGAGAGTGGCATTGATGACAGTTATTTATCAAGGCTACAATTCCTTAAAATTCCTAAGATCTTTCAAAGATCACTTAAGGTATAGTTTTTACCCCTATGGTAGTTAAGTATCGCATGTAGATATTGGATCTAATATTTATAATGAAATGCTTTTGAGGAGGAAAAAAGGGAAAGAATAAAAAAAGTTTCCAAATACAAATTTAATTCGAACTGCGTCTGTCTGTCTTCAGTCTGTGATAAGTCAAAATCTATACATGTAAATTAGAGATACATATAAGTTATAAGATGATTTTGGTGAAAATTTGACCAATGCCTGTTGACCAAAACCCGTCAACCATTAATTAAATGAACTTTTAAATGAGCAACTTTTTTTTATAACTTCTGGTATGAGTTGTTGCCATGTAAATATTCGAACATTGACAGACTAGATAGATCTGGGTTGGTTTGGTTTTTTTTTTCGGGGTTGGGGCTCAACTGCATTAAAATAAAAACCAACCTATATCCTGGTCTAAACTTTGCCTCTGATTTTCTGTTTTAATGAATTATGAAAAAATAGAATGGTTATCAAGAAGATTAAGATTTTCTTTTAATTCTCAGATTTAATCATTCTTCTGAACGTTACCCAATGCAATCAATTGAGAAACAATGATTATTACTCTCATATATTGTAGCCCACAGGAATATAGTTGAATCACTTATTTCGAAAAGGTAACATGTGACAGTGTTTTCAATTTTGCGTTTTTTGCGCCATATCGTTTTCCTTCTGTTTATACATCAGATTTTGTTGGAAAACGTAGAATCTATCGCTTCGTCCAGGCACTACGGCAACAGTGATGGAATTGTTTAGTTCGAAAACATACCATGTGCGTCAGATATTACGTTCTCGAAGCAAACAGCTTGGATCTTCATGCGGAAGTGCCTAAATGCGCTTGCGCTAACCATGATGATCGCTTAACACTAACAACACTGATTGTAGTAGAGCAGCTGGCATTGTGAATGGGAAAGATATTGAGATCTGTTACTGTTTTTATTGTTTTGTGTTGATTATTGTGTATTATCAAGTTAGAAATTGCATCGAGTAGTGAAAAGAAATTTGAAACATTGCCGAAAAGGAAAAAAGGGATAGTGAATAAAGGAAATTATAAACATAATATTATACGAGAAGCTTATACGAAAACACAGGTTTTGCCAAATGTTGTTTCTTTTCCTGCATATTCCAACAAAATTGCCATCAATCATAAGAAGCTAGATGACCTGAAGATGCTAATGGACTACATTCCGGCTGAGAAAAAAGAAAATTGGTCACTAATCATAAATTGGCCATCTACAGAGCAAAATGTAGCACCAGAGGAAGACTTTTAGTTATGACGATCACAATAAAGGAAATTGTACGTCACCGGATTTGTTAACAATTCATTTCTGTTCAGTTTGCTCCATATTTAGCAATTTTTTGTAATTCCAGTATTATAATTTTTCTAGTTTAGTTTGAAAACGCAACAAGTGCAAGTTTTTATATATTTTTTTATTTTAAACGCACAATACATTAACCAGTGCTGAATACCCATATCTCATTATTAACACTTATATTTTCACACAGTAACAGTAAAACTATTAATATTCTTACAGTTTATGGAATAAACAGTTAGAATTTTCAGACTCCTGTAAAATTTGCATTTTCGTACATGTTACCTTTTCGAAATAAGTGATTCAGTTGTATTCATTATTAAGAATGAATTATTCCTATTAATATTTAGATTACCCTTAATGCATTTCTGATTTTATAATTTTTATACTATAATATAGTTGTAATTTGTTAAGTTATTAGCAAAAGATCAAAAGGGCTGATTTCTTATGTTATTTGGAAAGATTAATGAATCAATTGCTTTTTAGATGGTCTTCAATTGTCCTTTTTCTTTGCAGGTGCAGTGACAGGCATCTATAAACCTATAGATACTGAACAAGTCGTCGTGAGCTCAACGCCTCAGCCCCTTCGGGGCCAGGAGTCTCCCGCAGTTGCACAGGTTCCGACACAACCTTCAGTTACTCGAGACAGTCCCAGACACAGTATGCCTATCGTCCACCAGACCTTCTGTAAGTCCTAATTTAGCATTATTAATTTAGCAATTGCAGTTGACAAAAAGTGTTTTCTTAACTAACCTGTTCCATTCAAATGTAAATAATTCAATCGACTCAATTTAAAAAGAAATGAATAAATAAAAACTTTGATACTTTGCATTTTATTTTCCTAAAGAAGATAAGAAATAAGAGCAATTCCAAGTAGTTTTTAATTTCCAGAAGAACTCTCTCATACCTTTTCCGACGCATTTTTCATTTTTGAACAAATCATCATATAATGAAAATGTACAGTGTTATTAAAAGAATTTATAATAATTCTGCTTTTGCTGTAGGAGTCAGGTTCAGCACACTCGGATTCCAGAAAATGAGTAAATTTCTGGAACTCGTAAGACAGCGGTTTGGTCTGTTTTGGTAACTTGATAAAAAGATAGTTTTACATCAAAAATGTAAAGAATAAAGACATTTTCATTAATATTTGTAAAAAAAGGAATTTTAAACACTAATCTCATAGTTTGGTCTATTAAAGTGCATCAAAAGTGGTTTATTTTGCCAAATACAAAAATTA
>JAFIDM010009631.1:9967164-9991258 GCA_023159025.1 Thereuonema tuberculata
TAAAAAGAATTTTCATTATTTCCAGAGTTGCTTAAGTTAAAACGTAATAAAAAACAAAAAACAAAAACCCTTTCTCCTTTACAAATCTGTCTTTTAGTTCAGACACTTTGGTTTATATTATATATTTGGTTTATCTTATTATCGAATTATGATGGAGGAGAATCACAGGAAATTGATGCAGACAAGTAGAATACATGGTAGGAGTTTTCGTAATGTGGGAAGATTAAGAGAGAAAAAATATTTTTGTTAATAACCTTCCTTCTTTTACATAATTCATTAGAATAATATCAACAGAATTAAAACTGGAATTTATTGGCTATCAGTCATCTTGGGATGTTTTAAACAAACTTTGAAAATCTTACATAATATCATAAGAATCACCATTGATATAGAAAACATAATAATATTGATGTCACTAAGATGAAAGATCCTTGAATGATTATTGTTGATAACGCTGTCTGAACATTGTAGACGGAACTAACCGTTGATCAAATTGCTGTTGAAATTGTTTGCATGAATTAGCAGTCATCTGGTTCAATCGGTTATCTGTTTTTAGATGGAAATAATGAAAGTGAACCAGATTGCAGTTGTAGGGCAGCTGTCGTGGTCTCTGAAGTTCACCGACACACTATGCTTTAAGATTGAACAAAAGTATTTTTAGTATTGGATGATTTTCATGAGAATTCTGAGTGCCTTCACTTACATTTAAATCGTCCTTTTTTTATTTAGACCAATAAACAGGTGGCTATCTCTGCTCACATAGTGTGGCCACAACTCTCAAAGCCGACGATTGTCGTATGAGAAAAAGTTATTTCCATGCATTTTTTGTTCTTGTTCACATCTCTTTCAGTTTTGTGTGAAAAACATTCTCACAAACTCTAGTGATTCATTATATTTAAAAAACACTCTAGGTTTCATTAATATGATAGTTGTAAATATATGGCTAAATAAATCACACAAGCATAAAATAAATCACATTTAATTAAACAAAAATAAAATGACAGCAGGAATAAAGATGGCTAACGTCAAAGTAATGAAAGGGAATTTATTTGCTGGAAATCGAAAGGGAAAAAAATGTGACTAAAAAGAAAAGTGAGAAAACGGAAAACCACGATTATTTAAGATACAGAAGAGCAAGGAAATGAAGAACAAAAATGTAAATAAATAACAGCAAATGAATGTGGGATAAACCCATTATATCTATTTGGTAGCAGAATGATTCTTTTTTAAATTAGTGGATAATAATAAATTTTGGATTCAGCGAGTATATCAATCATTTTTTACATATAAACTAAATTCACTGACTTCACATATATACTTCTATATAACGCACTCTTATGTTAAATAGATTTTCACTTTGAAATGAGAGTTCATAATTCATGAGTTCATTGTCCATTTCTCCAATATCAGATAAATAATCAATTATGAAGATAATTCTTAATAAGTTCTATAATTCCCGTTTAGTGATTAATCTGTCTCTGTAAAAGGTGGTTTAGAAAAGTTCTTCTTCTATAAACGCTACTCTTTTCAAACTGCACATAAAATAAATATTCACTTATGGAACTAAATAAATGTATGCAACTAAATAATTTCTTGGTAAATATTCAATTGCTTGGATTCTCTTCGTATAATCTATTAATAAATTCGTTGTTCTTTGAATAAAATTACTACTATTATTTTTCACTGATGCGTAGCAATATCGAACTATATCAACATGGCCTCTTGCGTTCTTTTCGTGTCGTTAAGGCTGGAAGTAAATTGAATAGTGTAAATTTACTTACGTTCATCCTGGCGTAAAACACATACATTCGGATCACTAATATGAACAAATCCTTTCTTAATAGTAGTAGTATCAGGTCAAAAATCTTACTTGCATTCGTCAATTTCTTATGATGAAAATGAAGAATAATATATTAGTTTATTTCTCGCTTATTCTCATTCTGTGTAATTTCAAACCACGACATTGTTCTACTTGATATGATTATCTTATCAATCACATTTCTCCTTTGATTCTCTCCATGAAAGTTCTTCATATTTTCCTGGAGGTTGCCATGTTATCATGTTATCGAATTCATTTCTTCAAACTGCCAAATCCTAAAACAAACATCCGACAACAATGCATTTTAGCTTACTTTATGTGCTCTTTTATGCATTATTTGCTTTGTTATTTCCTTCTGATGTTTCTATTTAAATTGTTAACTCCATATATATTGCATACTCTTATTACAGTATCTTTAGTGCTACTAATTTCTTCTGTTGTATTTTGTTTCTTTTCGTATTTATGAGAGTATAACCAGAGACAGTTGCTGAAAAGCACTGAAAAAAAGATTTAAGTGATGCTTTTTTTTAAGATCTGCTTTTCCTGATTTGATGGTTTTTTAAGATCTAAGTGCAGAGAACTAGGAAGAATTCCAGCAACACTCAGTTTTTTGGGGTGCATTTTCCCAGAATGGTTTAATCATCTTCCACTCTTATATTTGATATTACAACAGCTTATAGATGTAAGCATTTAGAAAACTTTATTAAACTAACAAAAAACAGATATTCAGAACAATTTTCACTTTGCCAGATAACTACTTCTAATTACCATCACTTCCGTTTCAGAATTCGACATTTACTAAACTACAAGTTAAAAATCTGCTTTTATTTAGTCCATCCTCAGTCTGCATTTATCATCATCAGTGCATTGGCATATCATCGAAATATCAGTAAATTGAATAATATTTATATTTGGAAACGATCAAAATTATTAAATTGGTAATTTATATCCATTTATTTTAGTTTTCCAAATACGAAAATAGAAGGAAATTTTAAAAAATGTGATAGAGTTGATGTTCTTGTTAATTATTGAAAGAATTCGAGATTACACAAGAAATATCTCTGAAATCAAAAGTAAAGCCAATGATGTAATTTAGTTAATGAAAGTTAAGTCCAGAAACGTCATCTCAAAGGTTTCTACAACTTACCAGTTACAAATTCTATTCATTTCCCCTATCTCTTCTTTTTCGTTTAAATTTTATCCATTTAACATTTATAAACAAAAAAAAAATTAAATTTTAATTAAAAACGAGACGAATGACCTCGGGTGGATAGATTCTTCTTAGTAAAGATAAAATACCACACGACCTCTTCTTCTCTAGTGCCTGTTGAGCAGATAGTTTCAAAGAATGGTATTGTCTTTCATCTACTATTGTACATTACTTTTTGACTATAATAGTTTTCACAGTCTGATCTAACCAACTGTTTAACGTTAGGAAATAATGTCAGTTATTTTCTGTACAAAAACTCGATTGCTAAAAATATATCATTCTGTTAATAGCTGATCGAGTTTAATTAACTCGTTACTATGGGGAGCTTTTTTTTTGTTCTTATTACGAAGGATTCACATCACTCTCAGTGCACTTTCATTATTGCAAATGCTATGCCTATTTTGGACAAAAATAACGTTAATAAAAATGTATGTCGGCTATTAAGTGGTTTGTACATTGTCTATACATACAAGTTTAAGTTCCAACTTAAAATTACAATTGATAACAATAAAACTTCAAATATAAAACAAAAGATTAAAGGATCCTATTTTACAGGTCCTACTGACCGTTTCGGAGTTGATTCGCAATCAATGAAATAAAGTTGGAGTGGAAGGGGGGGGGGGGTTGTTGTTTTACAGAAGGCTGGGTGAACCTTTGGAATCGTCTGAAGAAAAAACAACCACGGAAAAATCCTCGACCTTCGCCCGGAATTGAATCCGACTCCTCCAGCCAGCACCAATGGACAACAAGGTTCAGCTAAACGTACCGTTATTTTTGTTAGCCTCCGATCAATAATAATCAGTAAGCTTGTTTTAAGTCAGTCTGGATGTTTCCGCAAAGTGGTACTCCGGGTTTCTTAAGACTATCTTAGCTATAAAGAAAGCATAGTGAGTCTAATAAGCAATATTATCTTAGTCGCAAAAATATTATCCATCAAGAAAAAAAAACCACTGCTATTTAAGTGATAACAAATGTGATTGGCTTACGAAGGATCTTTTGCTTAGTTTATGAAATGTCTTCAGTGTCTCTTTCCTTAATCGATGAGCAATGTTTCATGAGAAAAAGTTAAACTCCTCAAAAACAGAGAAATACCTGAACCCATTTTGGAATTAGTAATTTAACATTTACATAACTGATTTATATTTGATGTGATCGAAGGAATCTGTAGATATTTATTCTGTCTGCATCAACTTCCTGTACAGCTTCTTAGAGTGACCATAATGTTTAAAAGTTATTCAACTAACGCTGCCGAATTAAGACCATTTTTTTTTTTATTATTTATTTATTTATTTATTTCTAAAATTCAAAATTACAGTCCTGCTAGGTTTTATAGAAACCTGTATTGCAGGTGCTGAGGTAATAAATACAATAATTCATAAAATATAATATTAGTAAATATATAACATTAGTAAGTTAGAGAACATTATATAAAAATTAATATATTACAGTTATACAAAAGAAAATTAAAATAATTACAATAAATATCATTACAATAAAATTTAAGGTTGCCAAATAATTTTTTTACTTATTATTCTAATTATAATTTCTTTCTTTAAATGTTTATAATTTTTAATATGAAAAATCTCTAAATCTAATTGTGAAAAAACTTTAAATAACAATCTTGCAATATCTCTTTTGCCAAAGTTATTTTTTGGAGTATTAAAACTAATTAGAGAATCCCAAATATTTCTAGTATGTAGTATATTTACATTATTTTTTAATTTGTTTGACATAGTATAAAAATTTTTCACAATAATAATATACATAAGTTTTTCAACAGGAAACATAATGTTATAAAAAATCCTAATATTTGCTTTTTGTTCATTAGTATAAAATTTATAACCAGTAAAAATATCATTTAGCAATTTTTCAATTAATCTATTTATATTCTCTAATTGTGTTTTATTTAAATGTATCCAACATTCAATTCCATAACAAAAAAAAGATTCAACAAAAGTTTTATAAATCATAATTTTTTGCTTTACTGGAAAAATACATTCAATATGGTTAAACATAAATAGAAAAGAATTTAATTTTTTAACTATTTCAAGATAATGACTATTCCAACTTAAGTATTCATCTATATATACACCCAAGTATTTTTGTACTTTCACTTTTTCAATTTTTTTACAATTACAAAAATAATCAGAATTATAAATTCCTTTACATTGAAAATCATGTAAAATGACTTCTATATTTACAGTTAATGGTTTATTTTTAGTTTTGACAATTATTAATTTTGTTTTACTAAGATTTATTGTCATTTTATTAGTAATTGACCAAAAAATAATAGAGTTTAGGTCATTCTGTATTTGGCATAGTGCACTTACTAAATTCTCATTATCATTAAGCAATAAAACATCATCTGCATAAGAATAGACTTTTGAATGTGAAATCTTGTCAAACATTGAATTTGTATATAAAATAAAAAGAAGAGGTCCTAACTTTGATCCCTGCGGAAACTCTTTTTAAATTAAAACATTGACTATAAGTATATTCAAAACTTTAAAACGAATATCTCATGATATTCTTTTCGAGAAAGATTGGACAGGAAAAAGTTTGCTGAGCAAGATCAGTAACAAAGTAGATTGAATTTCCACTGATGAAATATTTTAGAATTCATTGCTTATCTGTTTGACATCGTTCACTCTTCTGTCATCGAATCTCAGATGAAAAAACTAATTATGATGCAAAATTACAATTTTCGCTATTCACAATTGTAGAGAAGTGCTTTTATTACAGCAAAGAAAAATTCAAAACTATTCGATTTCTAAACTCTTTAGGGGTGATGATATTTTACAATAAATTGTAAATTTTAAACAACACTTATTGTATTTATGATGAAGTAGTAACATTAATGACAAAATTATGCCTTGCCAAAAAGGTACCTCTACCTGCTGAAACTACTTCTATCTTCATTAAATTGTTTGTTAAAAATATCTATCCAAATTAACATACCGTCAACTGGGGTAACTTTGGCCTTTGCGGTTAACTTTGGTCGAACAAAAGAAAAAAGATTGTATGTGCTGTATCTAGGCAAAGGAGAGTGATTATCACTTATTTCTTGCAAGGGCCAATTGGTTGCAGCACTGCCTTGACTTTCCCATGGTTTTATCTTATATTAATTTACCACCACTATAGTGCTGATCCACTTTGGTACCAATAAAACGTATATTGTTGTTGTCTTCCAACTTTTCCTTGTAAATATGGTATAGTACGTGATTCAGAGCAGGTAAGCGAATTGTCTCAGTTTATTAATAATTGTTTCAGCTATTTTCAATGTCGTTATCTTGATATATTCTGTTGTTTGCCAACTAATGAATATTTATTACATTAGGCAAACATTGTCCCAGGTCTTGGGGTAACTTACCCCAAGCTAGTTTAGGTTACTACTCAATTCTGAGCCAAAGAAGTTAGCTCCTTCTACTTCTAAAAAGGGTCCAGTTTCAAAGAGGCGAAAACAACAATGCTCCAGCTCGTCAGATGATGATGACACTGAGATAGTGTTAGAGTCTGATGGGAGTTTCATCATCGAAACATATCAGACTGTTAAATTACTGTTTATATATTATTATTGTCTTTTCTTTGAAGATATCACTTGTAATTTACAAATAAAATCAGTTTTGCTTAGAAAAAATGTTGATTTATTGTTTTTTCCAAATTAAGCTTGAGATTAACTCGGATTAGATAATATATTATTGATAGGTACTTTGGCAATACTTGTACATAGTCTACCTTTGGCCCAAGCTAGGGCAACAATTTAAATGTTTGGTTTTCAAGAGCTGGGCCAAAGTTGCCCCAATTCAAGGTAACATTAGCCAAAAACTTTAAACAACGTAACACATTGTTTAAAGTTTGTATGTATACTTTAACAATGGTTTGTATTACAGTTAATTATGTTTACAATAAAATAAACCACTTATTATATTCAAATTGTAATTGGTTTACAACTATTATTTGCTTTTCTTGTGAAATAAACATGAAAATGGGACAAAGTTACCCCAGTTGACGGTGTTGTACGAGTTGCTATGTTATTATTTACTAAAACTTCTTTTAAATCTATCTAACGATCTGGTCAAACGTATTGATTGGCATTTTTTTATGTAAAATTATCGTTTTTAAAAGAAGACAAATGGAAACCATTACGCCAAAATAATCACTGAGATTATTTATATTCAATATTTCATGAAGGATATTTCGTAAAATGAATCGTTTATCAGATAACAGCCATAGTGAAAACCACTGTGAAATGTTTGGAAATGAAAATATTCCTACCATTGTGATTTTTTTTTTTTTTTTTGGTTTTCTCTTCAGGAAATTAAATGCAAAGTATCAAAAAAATAACAAATAAAAAAATTCTAACAATCCTCATCGGTTGCTGGTGGAAGGTAAGTAATTAAAAATTGAACCAAAGAATTCAGTCTCAAAATGAGCAAAATCTTGATATAAAATTCAGAATGCAGTTATTCATAAATTTGATAACAATAACTTTAAATTGGATTTTCGTTAAATGATGGTATGAAGGTATGGATTCGGTTTTATTTTATCTTTCAGAAATAAAAATACAGTTGTTCATTTTTATTTGTCTGAAGCTATCAGTCAAATCTAAAAACTAGAATGCTTTTGTCTTTATTATTCCATCAATAAATTATGAAACCTCAAAGTATTAATTACAGTAATAATCTTTTGGAAAAATTTTAATATATAAACGGTGAGACAAATAAGTATATACTGATTTGGAATGTTGTAAGGTAGATACCTATTTGAAACACAGTTACAACATTTATCGTTTTGTTTTTCATTTTTCATTGTAGCTAAAAGAAAGCTACATCACTTCAGCTTTATAATAATATAATTGAAGTATTTCTACTTTCAGACTAAACACAAGAAATGGATTAAGAACATTTTAAATTAAAGTAAATCTACATGTTTCGGATCTTGTGCGATCCCTTTTCAAAGAATTACAAAATATACAGTCAATCCATAAAAAGGAAAACGGAATTGAAATATAAACAAGATCTCACATAGAAATGATTACAAACAATCAACAAACTAGAAACATAACAATACAGAAATAATATTTTAATTTGCTACTTTATATCTCCTCTTATTTCTCCAACAACGTTATTAGACAGTTATATCATTTACTTAAAATACTTATGCATTAGCAGAGAATGAAACTTAAAAACCATTGCAATATTCTGTGACATCAACATCGACGGCAAGACTTTTAGTTGGATACTGTAAACAGTCGTTAATTGATTTTATTATACTTTCATGCAAATATCCTTCCGTATATTCATTATTTACTTTTTTTTTAAGTTTCTGAATACAGTACAGCTTTCCAAATACAGTATTTATTTGTCTCCTTTCTGTCTAGTTCAATTATTCTCAGCCACTGAATCTCCTTTTAATTACTGCTTAAGTTGCATTTGTACAGGGTGGACATAAAGTCTGGACACATAGGCAAAAACACAAATACGGAAACAGACGTATTTTAATACAGAAAAAATAATGTGACGGCAATGTATGGCATTATATGACATGTTAAATGTGTTGTCCCTCATTGACAATGCAACATTTAATGCGGTGAGCAAAATAATAATGTACTCTGTCCATTAGCGCTGCATCGCAGTAATCTTTGCGAAGGCCTCCACGATGTGTTGCTTCATATGTCTCTGATTTTCACTGAATGCGCTTATGCCTTCAACATGATACCCCCACCCCCATCCAAAAAAAATAAAAATGAAATCAAGGGAATTCGGATCTGGTGACCGAGGAGCCCATTCCATACTGCCACAACGTTCAATCCA
The DNA here is from genome assembly GCA_023159025.1 of Thereuonema tuberculata. Lineage (NCBI taxonomy): Eukaryota > Metazoa > Arthropoda > Chilopoda > Scutigeromorpha > Scutigeridae > Thereuonema > Thereuonema tuberculata. The sequence continues at coordinate 9,976,007 of JAFIDM010009631.1, forward strand.
GTTAAGGGAGGTTATATCCAACCCAGTCCCTCACTATTACAGCATAATGAGGCGGTGCTCTATCCTGCTGGAACCATTCAGGCCTTCCTTCCCCTAGCGAATCAAGTGCAGGTATAACTTGGTCAGATATGTCTCCCATTGCCTTCAAAGAAAAATATTTCTAGGACATGAGCCCGCTACAGCTCACATGAAACCATCACTTGGATGATCTTTGTTGTTTAGTATAGAAGATCCAGTGAAGATTGTCTTGCGATCAGTACCACATGTTTTATTTCTTTACCTCTCCATTCACCTGAAAAGTGGTTTCGCTACTTAACAGAACGAATCTTTTAAAAAGCTGTGATTAGTACCCAGGTACTGGACAACCTCTAGATCCATTCGACGATCTCAATCATTTTCGTTCAGCGTTTGTAGCAGTTGTTGTTTGCACGGGTGAAATTATTCTGTGTTCAAAATCTTTTGGACCGTAGTCCGGGGTACCTCCAGTTCCATAGATGTTCGGCGTGTTGACTTCTTTGGGCTTGCCGTAATCATCTGGCCTTCACTTTATCCGATACGAGGTTTATCCTTCACACTGTCATTTCCTTAAATTTTTGAGCAAGTTTTGCCACTGCACCAAATGATACTGGATCACTTTTGCATTGAAGTAGTCTGCTTGTGGTCTCAATCCAATGATCCAAAATATCAGCTCCACTCGTTCAACGTTTGTCAGTCCCATCTTAATATGCCTCAAAGAACATCTGCAAAAACTTTAGTCGAACCTTATAATCGATCAATGGAACAATATTATTGTAACTAATTGTTATCGTAATCAAATATATAAAGTTATTATAAATATGTGTTTCTTTGGCCTTACCTTTGTCTCTAGACTTTATGGCCACCCTGTGTATATAAAAATCAATATTACAGTATAATTATATTTAATTCTCTCGAAATTATTCTATTAGATAAATACATTTAAATTTATCCTTCTGTAATTTTTAAAATTTAACTCAATATTTAAACATTATTTATCTTTATATTCAAAAATATTTATTATCTAATTTTAAAATTTATATTGTTTGGAAGTGTTTTTATGTTCGTTTTTTTTTCTTCTTTTTGTTTTGTTAAGTTGCTAACAGTTTCTGTGATAAAATTTGTTTTCGACGATGTTTCTTTATATGTTATTATAATTTCTGAAAATTAATTTCTGTTGAGTGCTTAGATTTAGACTAACTGCACAATCTTGCTCTTGAATCTTTAGCAATTATTACAGTACTTACAATCAATCTAGTTTGGTTGAATTACAGATATCTATTTTTATGTCATTTTGCCTGCTAATTTTAATCAATTTCATTCCCTACAAAGACATCGGGAGACGTTTAGCTAAAAAATGTGTTTCAACAAATACTAAATGGAATTTACTTTCTAATCCAGTAAAGTTTTTCTTTTTCCTTAGAGAGTTTACCACTTTTTTACATTCTCAAGTACAGCCGTTTACTTTCTTAAAGATCTCGTGTCTTTATTTTCTTTCTTTCTGTAAAAAAAAAGGATATATAAATTTAAAATTGTTTCAGCATTGTATCAATCAGTTTTATTAATAAACATCTGTGTAAATATTGACATTTCCCATTTAAGCTTCAAGCAATCAATCTTCAAAGTTACTTTGTCAATCAGTTTTCTCTTCTGAGACGATGTAATTTTGAATAAATTGGATGAAACCTTATTATCAAGAGATTCTAATTTTCTTGAATATAAAAGACAACAATAAAGACTAATTTTCAGTTAACATAGATTTCCATTTTTTGGATGATAGATTTTCAACTTCGTAAGGCTTTTCTTTTTTGTTTTCTCATTATGTTTTTTCGATGGACATAAAACAAATTAATGAAATTATTTACTGAATTAGTAATACTGTAATCAAACAAACAATGAAGAACAATTATGTGGTATGCAATAAATCTCCTAAAATTATATTTAAAAAGTGAATACAATTGAAATTAATATCTGAATTAATAAAATGTATAAAAATATATTATTCTAAATAAACCGTTGCAAGAGTTTTAGAAAGCCTAAAAATTGATGTAAAGGTAGTGTAGCTGTTTTTCTTAAGATTGAAAACATATTTTACAGATTAACGAAACAAATATCTTTAACCTATAAAATACATTTCCTATCCTTTCCATTGGTTTTAAAAGTGAATTGAAAAATTCGTTTGATTGAAAAATCGACTTGCAAAACTCTCCAAGAGTTGACCAATGAGAACTTTCTGGTTGTTGGTTGGTTCTAATCTTGTTTCTTTTCGACTCAATTCAACAGCCCAAGTCTAATTGATGGCGTAGCAACGTGTGGTGGAGTCATCGTTATCGTCAGATTAAGGATTATCTTGTGGGGCCAATTGTAAAGGAACAGGGGGATTTGGAGAAAGAGTGAAAGAGAGAGAAATGAACCCAAGGAATCGATCACTGCCAATATATTTCTAAATGAAAATTTATAAGAAATCGATTCTAAATCGAAATGCGTTATTTAAGAAAAAATTTACAAATTTTGATTGGCTAGATGTTCAACAGAAATGTTATTTTATGTATAATTTATGTGAGTTTTTAATGTGAAATTTGTTGAAGAAAGGGTTAATTTTATTTGTAAAGGAATTTAGGGGGATAATAACGTAACTTAGGAGTAGTGAGGATAACATTGTTATCTCTCTTTCTTCACGAGTGGAGAAGATTTCATTGTGGGTTGTTATGTGGATGTCGTTGTTGGATGGAGGACGGGTTTTTCAAGTGTCGTATTTTTAAAGAAAACATTAATAAGTAGTGATTATTATTAATGAACTTTAAGTTTCATCTAGAGACTTTAAGCTTTTATAGAAACCCAGTGTCTCCAGAGGATAAAGATCCAGAAACTGCCAAAATAATACCGGAAGGAAATCGAACGGACCAATCAATGTTCGATATTGGTCAAACCCGAAAAAGAGTTTTACTATAGTGAATGAGATTGCGTTTCAGGTTACTTCCAAAGATATTCACGATGACGAAGATGAATCCAGATAACGAGCAATTCTATAACTATTAATAGTAACTCATCAAAAACAGATGAACAGTTAAGAACAGTTTTAATTGAATTTCATAGAGTAAAAGAAGAATTAATCTTGGATGTAAAGAAAAACTGAGTAAGATAATAGATCTAAGTAAAAATTTTGTAAATAATATTTATTTTATTCTTATTTTTGACTCTCCATTCATTCCATGAATTAAGCTATCAAATTGTGCTAATTGTAAAGCTTATAAAGATTAGTTACAAGATATATAGAAAATTAAAAACTTTGTAATTATATTGATAAATCAAACAATTATTTAAGAAATAATTATGTTTTCTGTTTATCAAGTTTTAGAAAACAAAAACAAAGGTTTAAAAAAAATCCAATTTTTTCTTTTAATAAGAAAAGAAGTAAACAAACTAAAAACAATGAAAAAAACTCACAAACACCATCTTCAGTATAAAAACCTCTTAACTCAATATTTCAAGCTCCTCAGCGGAGATTTTCTTCAGTAGAAATAAGAAATAGAGAAAACCAAACATTCTATTCTATTCAAAAAACAGAACCAAAGCAATAACAATCATTAATCATTACAATCATGATATTACTCACTACAAACTTAATCTTAACAACAAAGATATTAAACATTGTAACCATGAAATTACTCGTTACAATCATCCTTACAAATAAAGATACAAACATGATGCATAAAACAATATAACTTCAAGGTAAGTTTTTGTTATTAAAAGAAACAACTTACAATTTCAATATTTGCTTAATTTCTTTGTTACTTTTAATGATTTTTTCAAAGAATGCAAAGGAAATTGGCTTCATTTTCAAAAATTTATTGTTATTAAAGCAATTTGCTAAGTTAAAGAAGCCTGATTCCAAAATGAATCTGATTCACCTGTTAATAAGTTCCGGATTATTAACTTTATAGGCTCTCACATGTTCACTTAGGCGTTCCTTAAGTGATCTACCTGCACTTCCTATCTATAAACCACCACAATCTCTACATTCTAGAGTGTAAATCACACCCATTCTGAAAAGGATATTGACTTTATTTTTATCTCTGTGACGTTTTCGTTTGCCTTTGTAATACACCGCTTTAATTTTGTTTTCTTCTAATACATTCTTAACATAGTTGTCTATTTCGAATCCAATGGGGAGGCGAATAAATTTGTAATTGATTATTTTATTTGTATTATTTGTATCAACTCTCTTCATTTTCTTCATGCGAAAAAATGTATCAATGTTTGATTTAATAAATCTTTGTGGGTAACCATTCATTTCCAGATATTTTTTTTAGTTTATTTATTTTCCCCTTCCACTACTTTCTATCCTCTGTGGATAGAATCTCAAGATGAATCAGATTCATTTTGGAATCAGGCTTCATTAACTTAGCAAATTGCTTTAATAAGAATAAATTTTTGAAAATGAATCCAATTTCTTTTGCATTCTTTGGAAAAATCATTAAAAGTAACAAAGAAATTAAGCAAAAATTGAAATAGAAAGTTGTTTCTTTTAATAACAAAAACTTAACTTGAAGTTATATTGGTTTACGCATCATGTTTGTAACTTTGTTTGTGAGAATGATTGTAACGAGTAATTTCAGGGTTATAATGTTTAACATCCTTGTTATTAAGAAAGATTAAGTTTGTAGTGAGTAATATCATGATTGTAATGATTAATGATTGTTATTGCTTTGGTTCTGTTTTTTGGAATAGAAGAGAATGTTTGGTTTTCTCTATTTCTTATTTCTCCTGAAGAAAATCTTTGCTGAGGAGTTTGAAATATTGGGTGAAAGAGGTTTTTATACTGAAGATGGTGTTTGTGAGTTTTTTGTTTAGTATATTTTCAGAAGAAATTTGAAGTTTTTAATAAAAACAATGAAGTATTTGTGAAAATTATGATGTAAATATAGAAAATGAATTATTAGCTTCTGAAAAATAATATGAGGGAGACTTCGAACTTCCGAAAATAAACATTACCGATACAAAATAATCGAATTTTAAGAAAAACAAAAAAAAATGAGAAAAACCTCATATACTTAATTTTAGATGGACGAAAAGAAAAATTAGAACAGAATCTTAGGCTAATTTATTAGATTTCTTAGGTTAACGAAGTAATTACTAAAGAAGTTACAAGTTTACACACTGTAAAAATATGTAATCATTATATTTATAATCTACATGTCTTACACTTAAACTACACACCTATAAATCACGTAACTAGATACCAACTTTCAGCTACAAGGGGGAAGAACCAATATTTTCCAATAAAAGTTTGCTAAGGCCTATTTGAAAAAAAATATATATATAAGCGTATTAATGGAATTGTGAGGAATATATTTCTACAGACAGACAGAACTTTCTTAAGAACTCCCTCTCCCTCTATGCTTTTTTATACTAAAAATAAACTATCCCAAATTTTCTCACAAAATGTTGGGATTATATTGAAATAATAAAATTCATTATCACGATTTGTTGTATTACATTATCTTAATCAAACGCGCTGTGTCATCTAAGCATGAATTGTTGCTTCAAAAAAAAACTCCTCTGGTTTGAATTAAAGTAAAATTCTATTTATTTTTGAATATCACAATCAATTAAAAATAAAAATCCATTGTTGGGCTTCTAACAAAAGCACTACAATATATTACTAGTAAGTATTAAAGTAAAATTAATACTTTATTAGTCGGGCTTAGTAACAAAGAACCTGTTCAAAATAAATAGAAAATTAAAAAAGAAAAGAAAAAAACTATTCGAAATGCATTCCATTTCTTTGTCCCTTCATTTGTGAACCTGAAAATAAACAAAATCGTTGTTACTCATTAAATTAATAGGGCGAAAATTCTGAGGAATAAAAATTATTTTCAGTATACAAAACCAGTGGCTACATTAAAATCTTGGCTTAGTTATGGGTCATGAAACAAATGGTCATGAAACAATTAAATCATTGGCATTATAGAAGGGGAAAAAATATGGTATTTCTGTTCTCTTGTAGTAATTCCATATTACAAGTAATCATTCAGGTACTGTTGAAATGTTTAATATTCTTATATTGCATTTTTTATGACCAAAATTCTCTTTAAATAATTTTCCACGAAAAAAATAATTTCCAATTAGGTTTGTTCTTTTCCGACTTGTTGAATGAATACTTCATTTAATATGGGATGAATTTCAAATGGAGGTGCTCTGATGCGTCTCTTTTCCAATTATTGATATTCAAATGCCTAACTGTTGTAATTTATCCACTTTAAGTTGATTCAATTCATTCTTGTCTTTTTCCTGTAAATATTGGAAACCAATTTTCCAATATTTTCTCATGATATGACTGCTTTGCTCAGGTGCGAATTCAAACAGAAATCTCCCCCTCCCTAAAAAAAGCTACCGTGTTCTTTTTTTTTTTTAATTGAATAATCACGTCCTTCAAACCCTGCAGAGTCTTGTTCATTTTTTGTTTGTTTCTTTTCGTACTCTATTTCGAAAATTCTTTTTTTCCGTCTCCTTTTCTAGTACACCATCAACTAATGTTTCTTGTGTTATTTTCGACTGAAACAAGCCCATCAGCTTTGTTAGTGAACATTAACTCTATTTGATGTCTTATATGGTTTCAGATGTTCTAGTTAGGATTCTGGAAAAAATGCTACAAACAAACCCAATTGGTTCATAAATAAACAATAGAATATTTAACTAATAGCATTAGAAGCATCACAAAAAGATGATAGAAGGAAATGAAGCTATACGATTGAAATGTAATACTCATTCCATGCAATGTCAGTTTAAAAGATAAACTCGACATTTGCTAGATGCAGTAATACAAGGAAAACTTAGTCCTTGTCTAATATTTAATATTGATGTTCGTTAGATAATAAAAAAATGGCCTATTCCTAATTTTAGAATTGTCTTCATTTCTCAAAATGATAATGGTACGTTTTCTGAAGTTATTGAGACGTCCGTGACTTTTAATGTAATGACATATTTTTCGAATTGTTTGTATTATCTAAAATTTTCAAACTCCATTAATTTCATCACTATAAATAGTGTAGTTTCCTTTTTTGTTTGTCCTATTCGAAGTCCAACATATGTGAAAGCTCCGTAGTTATAAGTACGCTGGAGCAAGGAACGTTTTTCTTGCGTACATTTATCTCAATGAACAACATATGTAATAATTGAATGAAAACAAGAAAATTGAAGGAATTGTTGTGTAAAAACCCTACTTACACAGCATTTATGTGTAAGTTTTAATTAATTTTTTTTGCAATACGTCTTTTATTGATATATTAACGATGTGTTAAATAAAGCATTTGTGTGCATTTGAAACCTAAAAAAATCAAATCATTTTTTTTTTTAATTTAACTTAAAAAAAAGAATTCTTAAATAAGAATTTAATTTTATGTAAAGAACTTAGTTAACATACATATTTTATTATTAATTCAAAATAGGCCTCAAAAAAACTAATTAAAATCTCCTTTATTCGACTAAAGCTATTTTTTGAATCTTTATATCAAGATAAAAAACAGAAAACAGCCATTGATTGATGTTGTGAATGGAAATGTCTGTTTTAATGGGTTCCCGCATTTGACACAGATGGAGGCGCGGCATTGCTCCATTCTGAATCGATAGGGCATTTAATCCGAACCACTCACTTCAACAAGAAGGTGGTTGGAGGCAGAATTCAGAAGCGAGATTTATGGTAACATTGTCTTCTGCAAGATTGCCTGTCTTTTCTTTTGCTACGTATACTCTTGGCATTTCACTTCCAAACAACATCAGCTAAAGAGAAAAACGAGAAGCAACACTATAGAAACCTTTACTACCTCTCGAAATCAGAATATTATTCACAGATGAATTTTGGAATGAAAAAAAGTACAAAGAAAGAAAGAAAGAATAAATGGTTGAGTTATGATGTGTAGGTATTTAGGATATAATTTAGTTATTTAAATATCTCTATTTAAATTAATTTATTGATATTATTTATATCTTAAAGACTCTAAATCACCTCAAACCTTTGATTACTAATTATACAGATTATAATTTCTATTTTACTTAATGGAATGAAATGTGAAAATGTAATGTAGAAAAATAAATTTCCTGAAAATCCCTGATATAAAGAGGAGCATTCCTTTAATAATTAACTAATTTTGATGAGAAGAACCAAACAAATCTCTTTCATTAGACAATAAATGTGATTTTGTAAACTCAATCAGTTCTTAATTGTGCTTGAGGCTATAATTCATTATTTAATGTTTGAGTTGCAGGAGAAAACCTAGTGCTGGGGTTAAGGGCAGTAGTCATTTCTACCACATGTTTAGGCGAGATGCTTTATCCAAAGACCATCGTCGCTAATGGAATTGTGTCTTTTATTTCTGTTGACAAAACTAGAGGTCAGCTGTTGCTTCTTACTCACCAAATGTCCTTCATTGATTATTTAAAGAACATGAACTAATAAAATGACACGCTTAGACTCACGCGATAGGTTTTGTTTTTTTTTCCTTTGAATAAATTAATCTTTAATTTTTAATTTTTGTAGCTTTTCGAAATATACATAATTGTACAAAGAATTAGTTAAGTCAATTCCTTGTGTCTCAGCATTCTCCTAAGTTAAAAAGCAGAAAACAGTCAAACCTAACTTTAAAATAAAATAGATCTATTATTAGAGTAGATCATTTATTATTAAACAGATGTTTAATGTTATTTCCTTTGCTCCAGCCAATATTTCTCTTAATCTCTATTATCTTAAAAATGAATTTCAGGATTCACTTTGTAATATTCTTTAACTATGGATCTTAGTTTATCTTCTATTTATCTTTGAATGAAACAGTCAATGACAAAATGAATTTCCTTAATTGTAACTCATTTGAGTCACTGATGGATTCTTTATTAAACTAGAATTGTTCTAAATAAAACTCTTTGGTCTTCTTTATTGTTAAGTTAATTTCTAGATTAAATAAATCTTCTACTGAAATCTACCCATTTGTCTTTATTCCAATGAGACTCTCAACTAATTAAATGAGGAAAGGCATTTTCTCTTCGCATCAATGAAAACCTGCATCGATCGACAGAAGATTTTGTCAAAAGATCTTTTAAGTCATTGTAGCAGCAGATTGTGTTCTTATTATTTCTTGAATACACCGCTATCAGAAAATGGTAAAATTGATAATAAGTTCTTTCTTTTACAGTTCCTAATTTTTTTTTTTTTGTTGTTGTTAATTTCATACTTTAAGTATCTTCCACCAACAGCAATTAAGGTTATCCCGAACTGTAACAGAGAGTACATATTTCAATAAAAGTGTGAGAGTCCGACTATCCGAGGGTTCGGTTCTCATGTGGCTTTCGTGATCGATACTGGGAGGTTTTCTCGGGGTTCTCCCATTTGCCCTGCACTACTTTAACCATTCTTTGTCTCATCAAATAGTAAAATAAAGATAGATCTTTCAAGGGTAAAATAAAAATTAAGAAACTGCAATTGAAATTCTGAACAACTTTGAAATAGTTAAGAGAAGGTATTTCATATCGATAATTTACTTCAGAATTCAATAAAAAAAAGCGAAAAGAACGATCAACAATTCTCTAATGAGCAGAGAATAGTTCCTCTATGAGTTTCGTCATTTTCAACTAAGGTTAAGTGAAAAGTTGTTCCATTCAGCAGATGAAGCTAAATCTAAACAATTCTGAAAATCAGTTCAGTAATCAAACTTCAATAACATAATTAGACACATCATTTTCCTGTGTATTAATTAAAATCTATGAGAAATAGATACATCGCCTCCTAAGATGCATTTAAAACCTTCCTGTTCTTTCTTTCTAATTTCATGTTCGAATTAATTATTACGTGAAAACTGGCTATTTCTTAGGTCATGATTTATTTTCTAATATTCTAGATTTTTTTTAGAATTATATTTTATTGTAATTTAAATACAGTTCGAGATTTATATTACGCATAATACTTTTCCTGGATATCATTTTCTACGACTTATATTTTAGAGATAAAAACTCAGATGTTTATTAATAGTTTCACGTTGAAAATTTTGTAAGTATCTACAAACATAAAATATAGAGCTATTTTATTTTCTCGATGTTTTGATCTATGGGAAGCCTTTTATTTTTAATAGTTTTCTTTTTTTTTTCCATTTAATATTTATTTTCTACTAGCCGGGTATCGTCGCTTCGCTCCGGAACCCTTGCATATACAGCATTAAAAACAAAAACTTTATTTATTTAGCAAATTAATATTAATATTGATAATAATTAATATTGGCGCCACACATCTGGGGTTGTCAAAAACACGTGCTTTCACAGGTGTGACACCTGTATAATAGGTATGTAAAAGCACGTGCGTATCCGAATGCAACGTTGTGTCAAAATTTCAAAGCAATCGGTGAAGAACTTTCGGAGATTTAAGATTTTGAACAAACGAACATTGACATTTTTCTTTATATAGATTATATCAAATTTCATTTGTTATTTTACTTAAATTTAAAAAAAAGAAAAGAAAAATTCAAGCACAGATTTAGTTTCAGATTCAGCGAAATCTATTCTTTATTAGATTACAGGGTTAAAATTCCAAGAAATGACACGTTTCGAAATTAATGTCATTTAGTTGAACCAAATGTTTATTATATTCGGCGAATGAACTTAAAGAAATAGTTTTCTTAGATTATTAGAAGTAAATGCAAGTTTGAAATCTTTGAATTCAGTCTTTGCCATTAGGAAAGACATTATCAACATGAGAAGAAATAGTTTTGTAAATCTTTTTCAGCTGTATGGAAGAATGTCGTTCTTTTTGATTGGTAATTTCAGAATTCACTGCGAACCTCGTCTGCTGTTGAGATTCTTAATTTTTTGAGATTCTAAGCAATACGTTTTGTAACGATTCTCAGTTCATTTGCAGGTAAAAATTAAACTTGGAGTTTGTAACTATAAATGATGTGACTTTGTTCTGATTGGCTGATTCGTTGGGAATAGATCTCGAAACAATACAAATAGTAAGTTAACGTGTTGACTAAACTGAACTTCAATTTCTGCCGTATTTGACGAAAACTGAATTGATATCACAGAAGTTGAATGTTTCCTTAATTAATCTGCAATGATTTCGTGAAAGGGTTCCTCCAATGCCAATTAACTTTAATAGAACTTTTAATAATTAAAAGCCCAGAAGTCACGCTAGAAAACACGGTGGCATTATCGCTACAAATCCTTTTCAAATATATAATCTCATCATTTTTTAGAATAATGTGAGTTACTGAAAAAATGGCATAAAAATCTTCAATCCATCCAAAAATGTACGGCAGATTTCATAAGAGTCAAATAAAAACAAACATGATATGTCAGTTTTGAGATTTTCAAGGCAATACATTATTAAAAATGGACTCAGTAATTATTATATTTATGTGATAATATTAACCATTACAATTATGTCGTTTGCATTAGCAAAAGATTCACGATTGTAGATCTTGAATGAATAAAATAAAGGTTTATATCTCAAAATAACTCCTTTAGTTTAAATCTCTATTGCTAAGGATCGTTCTATTTCGTTTGAATCATATTAATGAAACCCTACCCAGTAGTAATAAAATAAGTCAGTTGATCCGAAAGGCGTTTAAATGACCTCTAGCATCTGTAAGAGTTTTAGACTCTTGAAGGAAGATGAAACCTCGTGCAAATGTATTATCTTAAGCATAGATTAATTCATGATGTTCTATTAGAATGGAATCTATGACATAGCAAATATTTAAACGGACTGGCAAACAGATCTGCATCCAAAAGCAAACAAAGACATCGCCATCTTATTTAACTTCTATTAATAGAGACATTAATTATTAAACTGCCTAAAATAACAGTTGATTGAAGCAGCAATCTTAGGGATTGCAGAATTCTTACTTGGAGACCCTTTCTGATGTCAATAAAAGATATTCATAAATTATATATCAAAATTTTCAGCTTAAAAAAATAAAAACAATGACACCAAAATTTTAACCCATTGACCCCTAGGTCAAAAGTTATAAGCTTTTAAAAATCTCCGAACACAGGAAGTGACGCGATTTATTATCACCACAGGAGCGCGCCTAGCGGTGAAAAGACGAAACGTTTCGTTTTCGCGATTAAAATGGTCAGTTTAGTTTCTATTATTTTAAAGATATATTTAACATTTTAATACATTTATTAAACATTCATGTAAGACTGTTAAATACAGTATACTTTATGAAATGATTTTTAATTCTAAAAAATAAAATAATCAAAAAAAAAAATCAATGTAGAAATCTGTAGGCCTATAAATAGAAAGAAATTTGTATTATCATTTTCAAAAATGTTAAATTGGTATTAAAAATTTATGTTTAATTAAATTTATATCAAGTTCAGACTGATATCATTAAACTAAAATTTAAAATAAATGCAGCACCTACATACAGGTTTTAAAAATATAGTAAGTCTGGGAAAATAATAATAATTAGAATAATAATAATTTTTTTTCATTAAAAGGCTAATACAATACAGTCTCGTTAGGGACAAAAAATCCCCGAGTTCTGGCAATTAAGTAAGAACGAATTTATGGTTATTTCAAAAAATAATAGTAATAATAAATAATATCATTATCCAACTATAATTTCTACAATAGTTATAATGTAGTCATCAATAATATTCCTTACAATCAATTATTATTTTACAATAATTCATGAGATTGATTTTAAATCAGTATATCAACATATAGTTTACAATAACAATCATAATTTTTATAGACATGTATAATTTAAAAGGATTGAAATGATGATGACAATAATGATGATCTTAAATGTTTTCAATAATAAATATTTTTAACTTCCGTTTTACAATTGAGATATTTTCAGAATCATCAAATATATTTATATTTATGGTATTTAGAAATCTTTCATGTTAAAAGAATGAGTGATGAAAGATCCAAAATCACTTTTGATTACAAAACAAATCAAAAATGGAAACGAGGAAGATCACGAAACGCTTGGATGGACGTTATTAAAAAAGCGATGAGGGTTAGGGGTCTGGAAGAGGAATGGACCCTTGACCGGAAGACCTGGAAGAAAACATAGGTGACCACCTACAAAAATGAGACCTCTAGGACCATTCCCTGATCCCCCAAGGCGTTTTGTATCTTTTAAAGGCATTTTTGAAAGAAAGACAACGCCTTGGGGGGGGGATCAGGGAGTGGTCGTAGACGTCTGATTTTTTTACACATGGTCACCTAATTTTTGATGCTGAACATAATGGTGAAGGTTTTCATTCAAATTTCTCTAACCGTTTGGCCGCTACAGAGTGTGCCATCCAGACAGCATAAAAGCAATGTTAACGGCCCCTAGGTTACAGCTTGCCTGTAAAACATAGGGGACCGAAACCTTCACCATTGTGATAAGCATCAAAAAGTAGGGTATCTCGTTCAAAAAATCAGACCTCTGGGACTACTCCCTGACCGGAAGTTGGAAGTCAAAAGTGGTCGCTTCCGATAAAGTTGTGTTTATAAAATTGTGCATATTATGGGGCCGCTTTGCTTTTGACACTGTCAAAAAGCATTAATTATCTTGTTAATGTCTGCGGACTTTCCGCGTAACTCCGGATCTACGGAAATCAGACTACAGTAGTCAAAACAGAGGATTTCGAGAAAAAAATAGAAAGAAGCAATCATCATTACTATTTTTCTGTGTTTTTATTAATGAATAATGTAAGGATTTGCAAGAACAATTATATTCATCAGAGCAGAGTATGTCCATTATCACTGGATGTAATATGTACGGAAGACTGGTCAAAGTGAAATTGCGGTGGTGTATATGGAAAATAGTTAAATCAGCTCTTCAGTAGGTATACGGTCATCCGAGACGCTGTTACACTTTGACAGCCTTGAGGCAAGGTTGTCAGCAGTGAATATGGAATTTCGTGCCTTTCCTGGGTGAGGAATATCTTCAATTAACAAAGCGTTAAGAAAGCAAATTTGTGTTGTGTAGTACGTCTTCCATGGGCATCCCAGGCATGTTGAATAGGATTCAGCTCTGGTGAGCGTGCAGTTCAGTCCAGTGGCGTAGCAACGCCTTGGGGGGCCCGGGGCGGGAGTTCCATTATTAAGCAACAAACAACAAATTTCCTATTCGACAATAAAAAAAAAGGAATTTCTTATTCTTAAGCTGGCTGATGGGGACCCCCTACGCTGGCTGGTGGCGCCCCCACCCCTTGCTACGCCACTGGTTCAGTCCATATGTTCGATGTCTACATCTCTTGCAGCGTACCCAAATAAATATTCTACATAAAAAACTAAACTCAACAATCTATATTTTTCCCTACATAAAAAATATATTACCACTGAAAACTAAAATTCTTATCTATTATGCTTTATTCGATTCTCTTTTAAATTATGGAGTAAACATATGGGCAAATACAAATGAAATTAATCTGGAAAGCCTAAAAATACTTCAAACTGAAATATTAAAATTAATCTTTTCCAAGAAAATTTGGAAAAATGTTCAAAAAAGAAATTATTTCTTAATTAAATACGAAATACTGTTTCCAAAACAAAAATTCTTATATAACATAATACTCCAAAATTACTATGAAGTATGGAAGATAAAAAATAATAATACACAATTTAAGGAAAGAAAGTAATATTGAATTAACTTATCCATACATATCATAGAACGCATTGAAACGGCGTTCCACCACCTTTTTCCGACGGATTTTTTATTTAAATTGATGTTTGGTCCAAATAGAATCGCCCTGTTCAGCAGAGCAGGTCGGCAAATGGCAACAAAATTATTTCGACGGTTCTGCTTGTGCACCGTATTCATAGTATTATAAATATTATATAAAATTGAAAAAAAAAATTATTAGCGTTCCACCACCTTTTTTTTTTTTACAAAAACAGCACTGTTTTTTTATATATAAATTCGGTTTATGGCGTTAGGTGTCGCCTTCCGAAAGAATCTACAAGAAGTCTCTTTCAGGTCTTCCGGTCAAGGGTCCATTCCTCTTCCAGACCCCTAACCCTCATCGCTTTTTTAATAGCGTCCATCCAAGCCTTTCGTGGTCTTCCTCGTTTCCATTTTTGATTTGTTTTGTAATCAAAAGCGATTTTGGATCTTTCATCACTCATTCTTTTAACATGAAAGGTTTCTAAATACCATAAATATAAATATATTTAATGATTCTGAAAATATCTCAATTGTAAAACGGAAGTTAAAAATATGGATTATTGAAAACATTTAAGATCAT
>JAFIDM010009631.1:10053680-10064761 GCA_023159025.1 Thereuonema tuberculata
TATTATTATTTTTATCTTGTTCTGAATTTAATTTGAGTAACGTGACACGCAATGGACACACATAGATGTATATGATTACAAACACATGGTTTCCTGCAAACTTTTAATCCCAACACTGAAATCATAACATTACATGTTTAATTAATGGAATATTCCACCTTAAGAAATTCAAAAGAAATTTCATTTTACAAAAGCCTTGCTGTAACCTGCTCAAAACATAGTGTGAGTAACGGGACGTAATGAAATTCTTCCAAGACTAACAAAATTTGAGTTTTAAATATTAGATCACTGAGCTTCAGAATTTTCTGAAAACAATTCCTGGGCTTTCTTATAGTTAGTATTTGATAATTTTAGTTAGTTATGTCTTCTTACATATACTGCAGACACTTCTGAAAGAATATCATATTAAATATGCATTCATTGGCTGGAAACGGTTGAAGCACGGGCGAGTTTGATTCATAAATGTCAGCTACGCTTTTTGTCTTCTGTTACAAGAAGACTAATATTCCCGCTTTGTCCGTCCGTCTGTGGACAGGTATCATTAGCAACAATCACAACAATCGCAACGATTGCGTCTTTTCCATGTGTAACAATCACATTTATAATAAAGCTCTACAACAATCACAATAATCGCAACAATTGCGCCTTTTGCATTCGCAACAATCACATTTATAATAATAAGGAAATTTAAGCAATATCAATTACATTTTCTTATACGTATCAGAAGACGTTGCGAAGCATTGTGGTTGGTTTACTAATCGCTATCCCTACCTTGTTTTGTCTGGTTAAGATAGCTCCTATAATATGCCAACGAGCCGGTAATCAGTTTCAGCCTGATAAACTGCGTAGCACTTCCCTACTTCCAAGGCAGAACCATTAATGCAATGCTTACGAGTCTTAAATAATCTCTTGAATGGCGTTTGTTGGATAATGGTGACGTTTGCACTTTCCCTTCAACACAGTCAATTTCGTTGTGGGCCCGGTAGCCTAGTGGGTAAGGCGCTTGGCTGCGGGTTGGAGGTCGCGGGTTCGATTCCCGGTCTCGGCGGAGAGCGGGAATTTTTCCACGCTCCATTCTCCTCCAAACGGCCCTCTGTAGAATGGGTACCGGGTTTCTTTCCCGGGAGTTAAAGGCGGGCGGGCGTCGGGCTGACCTCCCGACCTCAACCTAGTCCCGTTGGTCAAGTAACGCCGGGAGCCTTACCTCCCGCGAGCCCTTGGGCCTGCGTAGGCCTGTCGTGGCATCCTTTAACTTAACTACTTTAACAGTCAATTTCGTGACTGTGTGATACCTTTGGGATCTTTAGCTGTAGCAAAAAGTTTCTGCAAATGCAGATCCTTAGAATGTTCTTGAATTTCTTTACTACTACTAATCAGCATCCGAACTGTTGATGGGGCACTTGTACATGCGTCAATAAATGATCACTTCCTGTACAATAAACTTCCGTTTCATTACCAATCTGAGCACTCTTCTTTACAAAAGCACCAATGCCATCAACTGGACCTTTGCCATGATTTGTGGCAAAATAGTTCCATTTGATTTTTTTGTGTGACTCCTCTCTAAGAAAGCTAGTGGAGCTTTTGAAGATCCGTCACTCCATTTTGTAATGTCTGTATTCTGCTGGTAGGCATTGCAAGATTTTGTCAGTAAATACAACAATTGATACCTTTGAATGATGCATAGTATCAGATACTACGGCTAGACTATGTTGTTCATCATGGTGTTATACGGAACAAGTGAAAACTGTGATTCTGATCATAATAAGTACTTGGTCTTGATAGAAGCACTTATAATTTTCAGAAAATTCTATTTGAATCAATGCAAGAGAAGATCCTTGCTCAATGGCAGATTTCTTATCTTCATCATAGCAGATGCCAGTACTTTCTTCGTGTAAACATGCGATAGAAACCATTTCAGGTGCATGGAGCCCATTGTTGATTTACATTGTGAAGATCAGTGTGAGTAACGTGACAGTTTCGTTTTCCTTTAAATCAACTTTTATAATATTTTGGATACTAATTTCAGAAGCTTTTCTTGTCACATCAACATTACTTTTATGTTTGTGGATCCAGACAGTAAAATGAAAAATTAAAAAAAACAACAAATTATTGTGAGTAACGTGACATCACTGACACTAATGTCATCTATATAGTTCCACATGGAAAATGATTACCCTTTATTGATAACATATAATTTAATAGTAACAAAAGACTTTAGCTTTGAGTTCACAATGAAATTCAGATCAACTTGCACCTTATTTCGTAAATTACAAATACTTCAAAGTTGAACACAAACTACCAGTTTATGAGAGACTGAAAGTATTCTATAGAAGAGAAGCCGTTTTCTTGAATAGTAGATTATAAGCCGTATCTATCGGATGTTTTTGGAATTACAATTCCCCTCCTTTCATTTGAAATGAAAATTCCAAGCCATTCTCATATGTCAGTATTTCACATGGATGTCCACAGTTACGCAGATTGAACGATTATTATTGCTTTAATTTATTCTACTTTTGATATTTCTTCGCTTTCTTCTTTTGAATTCTTTTTGAATTAAATATTTTGTTAGAATATAAATTAAGTGTTGACTTTTTTAACCTTCTTCTATTGATTTCATTGCTATCTTTGAATTGTTTTTGTAATAGATTCATTCTTCCTTGGGCAAAAGCTCTTACAGGTTTTCACCATTAGATAATTATTTTTCCCCAAGTTCCAGTGAAAGCAATTTCAGTGTGAATAAATGAACGATTGAATCTAAATCGTTACTTAATTGTTAGTTTGTCAGCGTCTCTGAAAATTCATGTGAGTGCCTCAAACACGTCATTTAGGAGAAATGGTAAATAAATATTCTACTACTTTTCTCAGCTGATCTACGGGAAAGACCAACTGAAAGGATTCTAAATAGAACCGGTTTTTTTTTTGTCGTAAATGCTAAGCGAGGTCTTTCAAATTCACCTACAAGTAATCTATAATACATAAACATCCTTTTGCTTTTAGAATTTCCATGCTATTAATAACGAAAAACTGAAAAGTAAATACAGAAAAGAGATGAAGAACAATAGAATGAATTTGAGGTTATTCTAATCTAATTGGATATAAAACTTTAACATTGCCTTATAACTAAGTAAGTAAAATAATTTAGTGCTTGTGAGGATAAAATGATGTCTCCAACAAATGAAGTTTCTTTTTAACATTACAGATTTTATAGGTAGACATGTAAATATATTACAGGTTCTTCAACATATTTTGGGCTAAGTTTTTTAAACTTTGTAGAAAATAACTATACACAAAATTTTATCCGAATATCTCCGATATCTCTTATTTCAAAATATATCAACAAAATCTCTTTGAACAACTCTAACGATACTCCTATCAACTACAGAATTTTCAAAGAAAATAAAAAGACAATGTAATGGAATTAATGTATTATTAGAAAAGCCTAGGATTTGAAAATATAAAAGAAGAAAAGTAATTAGGAAAACCTAAAGATAGCATGTAATAATCTGTTTGCTAATTAAACGTTCACTAATCTCAGAACTAATGTGTCTGTGTGTGAGTTAGACGGCATGTGCTTTACTAATGGTTTTTGTCTGTTGTTAGAAACTCCTTCGTATAAATAGATTCTCGTTTTACCGATTCTGTCAGTTCAGTTTCTTCCACTGCGTGGAGAAGGATTCAGAAACAATTTCTAACCAGTGAAGAAAAAAAATGTGAATGCAATAAATATTTTTTATTATTTTGGATTTTTTTCAGAATAGTTTAAACTTAAGCAATACATTTTCAAAATCGCTGTATATCATCTTTAAAATAAACAATGTCATAATGACGGAAAGAGAAAGAGAAAAGGAAGGAAGTGAAACAACCGATTTTTCTCCATCTATTTTATGATTTTAATGTTGACCACTAGATGGCAGCATCGCACTGTTGAGTTTTGCTGTAAAAATCAGTTTCATCTACAAATCCAAATCAGTAGAATGCAAACTGTATTGAATGAGTAATTAGTTTCTACGTCATTAATTTTTTATTAACAAAAAGAAACTTACTGCACCGTTATAACTGTGAAGCTTAGTAATACGTTAAAAGCTTTTGCATCGATACTCACATCTTAGGCTTCAAGAGAATCAGAGAAGTGAACTTGATATAAAATAAAATATTTGTAATTAAAAAAAAAAATCAAATGAAGAATGTTTCAATTCACATTTAATACACTCTATGACAAAAAAAACGAAACATCATGAAGGAAGTGTCCAT
This sequence comes from Thereuonema tuberculata, assembly GCA_023159025.1. Taxonomy (NCBI): domain Eukaryota; kingdom Metazoa; phylum Arthropoda; class Chilopoda; order Scutigeromorpha; family Scutigeridae; genus Thereuonema; species Thereuonema tuberculata. Next base: position 10,057,932 of record JAFIDM010009631.1, read on the forward strand.
TTGAATGAAACTATTTTCCCATTAGATATGCAAATGATTAAAGTTTAGTTATCAAGGAACGTCACCATCACTCCCAGGACTCAATGGATCTTGTGACCATATAGGGGCCCTCAAAATCTTAATCGATACATTCTGCTTGGTGGCATTTACATCAGTTCACCATCAGTAATGCGCTCGAAGACCCTAGGAGCAATGGCACGAAGGTTAAATCGTGGGACTGGAGAAGGCTAAGGGTCATGTAGACGAATCGCTTATCATCTGGATCGTAGTGATGCTTCTGTGGGGAAGTGCTGGAATCGATGGCTGCGCGTGAGGGTACACATTCACGTCGCCAAGACTTGGTCAACCCAACAGTACGTGCTTTTCTTGTGAAGCAAGCCTTAACTACTCCGACAGCTTTCCTCACCAGACAGATGCAGCAACCGGTTTCTATGCTTGGCTCCATTCCAATCGCCCTTCTGTAGCCTGCCTTTACCGTCAGAGGTTCTGTCTAGAGCGGTGCCGTGCCAGAGAGACATGAGTGGTGTCGTATTGTGTTTAATAATGAGATACACTTCTAACTTGCAGCAGATATTCATCGCATCGGCATAGGGAGGATGACTGAGCTCAGATACTGGCAATATTATCGAGCGGCGCATTGCTATTATAACTGGTGTAAGAGTATGAGGAGTCATTCCTTATAACTGCAGATTCCCTTTTATAGTGATTCAAGGAAATGCACAGCGAAGGAGATCCTGCAATCCATTGTTTTGTTCTTCGTGTTAAGCCTGACAAGAGCTATTTTTCAGCAGGATAATGCACTTCCACACACTGCACCCATTTCCCAGCACTGCCTCCAAGCAATTCAAATCCTTCCATGGCAACCCGGTCCCCAGACTTGTCCCCCCATCGAGCTTGTCTGGGACAAGCTAAGACATCATTGCATCCATTATTGAATATCCGGCATTAGGAGCAGCAGTTGCAGCGAGCCACAAGGCAACATTAGGACATCGTTTCACTCCCTGCCACGGCATATATCAAACAGCCAGAGGCGGCTCAACACAGTGATAATAATGTAACCACATGCTGTTACGTTAATTCAATAAAAATTTATTTTACTTCTGAAATTTGACTTAATTCTAATTCGCTTCAACCACTTACAAAGATTCCCTCAAATTGGACGTTTCCTTCATGTTTGTTACATAGTGTATTTGTATTGACAAGACACGATGTTCAATGATCTGCTAAGTCTTCAAAGTATGGAAAAGGAAAGAATTCTTTAAAAGTAGGTTTTACGTGTGCACTGTCACTTCTATTAAAAAAAAACGACATAACACACTGATTATTAAAAAAAAAAAACATATATTTAAAAAAGCTACTAGTTTCACCAGGGCTCCTTAGTGTCATCAGTCAATAAACTTTACAAAGGCGCAAGGTTTTATACAGAACTAAGCCAAGGACATTAATATAAAACAAGAAGGAACGAGATCAACGTAATGGCAATAAGCTCCAATCACCACAGGAACAGCTCAGGATGTCCGGAGAAATTCTTGTTTATCGCCAAGACGCTGTATTATATTATTCATAATAAGTATGTTTTTATTGTTTCTTGTAAATTTCGTTTTTATTTTGTCTAGAATTGATAAGCAAGTAGCTTATCTTTTTAGTATTTTTTTCTACAGTAGAACCTCATTAAAACGGACCCTATTATAACGGACATCGCTTATAACGGACAGTTTTAAAAAAAAAATTGCAGCCTACAATTAAGGTGAGCGAAGTGAAAGACCATTTAAATTTTGTTATTCAATATGTTGAACAATCGGCAAATGAAAATGTGTTTGCATATTATGAACTCTTAAGGCACCTCCGTCAGTTATTAACTGAAGAAATAAGCAGCAAACAAACCCAGCAGAAAATAAATTATTTTTTCTAACCAATAAATGTAAGCAATCAACATGAACCAGGACCTTCTTGTTCTAAAGATTAATGCAGTGTATACGTACACATCTTTTTCAATTCAACCTACTATGTTGAAGGCTGTTTTTTATTTGATATATAATAAACACTTTTTATAGCTAACTATTGTACTTTCATTGATGTGTACCTATCGCGTTACACCCCTATAAGAATGATTTTATTATAAACCGGACTTTCATTAAAACGGACAACCTTCAGCCCCTATTAGTCCGTTATAATGAGGTTCTACTGTATATACCATATAAAACATAATGATCTGTTTCTAGGCAATAGAATGCCGACAGGTTTTTGGAAATGAAACCAAATTTTTCTTATTTCCATCGTTTAATTCATGAACCGTTAATTTTTACTAAACAAAGCCGATACAAATTTCCATTATCATTTGATGCAAACTTACACATACAATTTTAGAATAATTGGACGATATGTTACTGTTGCATTTTTCTTGCTAATTTCAAAATCTATCGCAAATTAATAGAATGGAATCAAAACAAGGCTCAGGAAATCCTTTGGAACAAAGCAAAAACCATTTACAGACTTATAGATCTAATGGGAAGTTGAAATTGTAACATCATTAAATTCAACTACGAAACTATGGAAAACCATCGAGAAATAATAATCGACGCTTCTAACGCCATACTAAGAAATCGAACAAGCAAGATTAAAGAAGAAGATGGCATTCTTAAATAGGAACTGCTTTTCATTCGGTATCGATTGCGATGTGTCACAAGGAATTAAGCAATTCTCACTGTCTCCAAAGGTTCGTGCGTTACTTTGCGACTGTCGTTCGATCACGAAAGCTCATTTTAGGTCACAGATTTTACAGTTAAAATTCTCTTCCACATTCTTTCACGTAGTTCTCGAAAATTGAAGATCTAATTGAAGATCTTATTGATGCCAGGTCACATCAAATCAATTTTGCTGATGTACATCAAGTAATCTCTAGATCTGCTACCACATCTCTTTTTAGAAAATGGAGCTAAATGATAATATGGAGCAAAAAATAGAAATAGACAAAAGGACAGTTTTATTTTAATACGGTGGCAATTCGATACGAAAGGATTGTGGAAGTAAAAGGCATCAGACGAGAAGAAAGGGAATCTTCTGGAAATAAAATCCAGGCCATTGCTTCCTTTGCAGTCGGATCATTTTGGCCATAATTTTATGAATATTATTTTAACCTTGGATTTTCTTCAAGTCTTTTCGTTCTCCAGCATGTAGTATTTTTAATTTTTCTCTAAAATTCTATTCTCCATTCTGACTTACAATTGACTCTATTTAGAAATAATAAAAAGGAAATAATAAAAACTAAGATAAGAAGATAAGAATAAGAATAATTAAAAATATGAGGATTATAAATTGTTATTCAAATTACCACAACAGCGTTAAGTACATTATAAAATATTTAAATTACCATATATGCTCCAATAAACGCCGAGTCTCTTATTGTCGCCGGTCTCTAATAAGCGCCGGGCTGCAGAGGGGACACGGCAAATAGTAGCCGGTCTCTAACGGCAGCCGGGTCTTTGATATTTGCCTACCGGTACTAGTTTAAGCGTCCGTATCTTTATAGTCGTGCGTAATACCTTACTGTACATTGCCTTACAAAATGCCGCCGAAACGGTCATTTGACATTGCCTTTAAGATTCGCGCGGTGGAATACGCGAAAGAAACTTCCGGTGAGGCGGCCGCCCGTCATTGCGGATTCGGACGACGAATAGCAGCGAAAGATACAGAAAGACATTGCCATTTATCTTTAACAGTCTTACGTAGCATGTTAAATTCAAATAAAGTAGCTGTTTGTAATATTAGGCGCTATTTATAGGTAAAAGTATTGCGTTCTGAAGGTCTTTGTTAATAATGGCCGGCCTCTAATAGCAGCCGGTCTCTATTAAGCGCCGGGAGCCGAGGCTAGTTTTGCAAATAAACGCCGGGGGCCTCTATTGGAGCATATACGGTACGTTAACATCCAAGGAGAAGAAATGGACCATTCTGTTGATAAAAACTGGAAGATATATAATCGAAAACAGGTCACTTTCACTTGCCTACAAATCCTTTATTTACTTTGTCTATTTGTTACCTGAATCTTCCAAAAGACACGGATCGTTGTAGGATGACCCAAAGACGTATCAAGTTAATATCCAGGAACTCTTTGGACTTTTGAAAAGGCTTTGGGTTTTTTTTTTTTTTTACCTGAATAGCTTTGGAATCGTCTCACTTTTAATCCTCTTCTCTTTATTTAAAAGAAGACAATCATCTATCATTGTTCGTCGGTCAACAACAAAATGAGTGGTTAAAAAAAATAATAAGTAAATTAAGATGGAAGTAAATCGGTTTTGATAGAACTCCATAATAAATCTGAAGGAAGTTGCTTCTGAATCCTGTATAGATTTCTTTGTTTGCCCTCTTCTTATGGTTGCTCTTTGCAACAGGTCTTCCTAGTCAGCCTGGAAAGCCCGTCATCACTGACTGGAGCGCCGACCATGTTGACCTCAAGTGGACGGCGCCCGAAATCAAAGGCGGTGAAGTCGTCGAGAAATATGTCGTCGAGAAAAAAGACAGGGAAATGAGGGTGTGGATGCGTGCCACGGACGTTCCAGGTATGCGCACCTACGCCACCATCAGGTTCCTCAGGGAAGAAAGTACGTACGACTTCCGGGTGGTGGCCTTCAATAGTTATGGGGCAGGAGAACCTAGTGAACCTGTTGAACTGGTCAGACGTAAGTGAACTATTGTGTGTATGTCTGTGTGTGCATATGTGTGAAAGTCTCGATTGCAAATAACATCTAGAATTACTGTTTTTCATTTCTTTTAGGTTCCTTTCTTTTTTATAACAAAATAGGAATAAACAGATTCTCTTCAATGAATATTAAAACAAACAAAGTTTTCATTCAAACTTACAATAGTTTCAAAGGAAGATGTACTATTAAACTAATCCATTTAATATTCCTTTAAAACTGCAATTAAAGAACTTTCTAAAGTAATATAGTTTTTAATGAATTATTCGTAATGAATTTCTCTTAAAGTAGTCTACTTCTGGTAGATTACTTCCTAAACAGCATTTTGTCTAGAAAGGTTTTTAACAGCGATCCTAAATTTATGATAAAAAATTATTGTTTTAAGATTATAAGAAAACATCTTACCTGACAAAAACAAAACTAGCATGAAATTGGAATAAAAGGTTGATAATTTGCTGACTAGGAAATCATTAACAATTAAAAACCAGATTAAATAAAAGCCAAGAACAAAGAAATTACAAACGATAACTTTGTAGAATTTTACATCTACTTGTAATGAAATTGCATAGTCTCTCATATTTCGAAGTCTAGCAGAAAAGACCCGAGCGAATTAATTACGTAAATAATATAAGGCGATGAAGATATCGCCTTGTCCTCAAATACGAGTGGTTTGCGTTTACCATAAGAATTTTTAACCGACTATAAAAAGAGACTAAAAGTATCTACACATAACTCTCTATTAAAAAAGCTTTGAGCCTCCATCTTCCTACGGGAAGAAAGAAAGAAGGAAAAAAAGGTCACTGCTAGTAACACTTGTCTAATGAAGTACTCCATCCATCAGCGTTGCAATCTGATTTCCTTTAAAAGCATGTACAATATGATTGATGAATAATCGATAACCAGCATTATTTGAATGTTGAGGAGGTTGTGGTGAAGTAATTTGCAAGGAGATGTGGGAAGTAAAAGAAAAACAGATAGAAATAAGACTCCATTGGAGAAGAAAAGTTGGTTCAAAATATTCACTCAAAATAAGTTAAATTTATAACATGTTATTGTTAAAAGTTAAATTCCTTTTTCTTTGTTTCATTAATACTTTTATGAAAAATATTTTTGATAAAATCCAATGAATCTGATGCCCATTCAGTGATTATTCTATTCAACTAATTTCATGAATTGACGCAAAATAACTGAAACTGAATTCCTAAATTACAAGTTTGATAATGAGTCAAATTATTTTCAATCTTTTGGAATGAAAACCATATTATACTGCTTGTTTACTGTATTTCTAATCTACTCATAAAAGTATTCTTTTTTAACAGAAGGAAGGTCTTAGTTTCATTTTTTTTAATTATTAAAAACCTTGAGGTTAGGTTTTTGATACCGTCATTTATCCATCTATATTCACCATCTATAAATTTATCTGCTTATTTTTTAATATACACTGTCCGGCCACTTTATTAGGTACATCTATCTAGTAGCGTGTTGGGTCTCCTTTAGCCCTCAAAACAGCCTGAAATCGTCGAGGCACGGATTCCACAAGATGCTGAAAACGTTGTTGAGGTGTTGTTGACCATGGAGACATGAGTGTGTCACGCAGTTCCTGAAGATTTGATGGAGGTGTAGGCCTGGAGCGAACAGCCGTTTCCAGCTCATCTCGCAAATTTGCAATCGGGCTGAGATCCGGGGCCTCTGCAGCAAGGAAAAGTCATCGTCATGTTCCTGAAACCATCCCACAGTAATGTGAGCTTTGTGAACCGTCGCATTATCCTGCTGGAAGTAGCCATCTGCATGAGGATGAACTGTTAACATGTAGGGTTGCATTTGGTCAGCTACGATGTGTAGGTACGCTCTAGCATCCTGACGTGCCTCCAGAGGCATCAATGGGCCCAACGTATGCCAGGAAAACATCCTTCACACCATACACTGCCCCCACCGGCTTGAAGAGGTGTTGTGAAACACAGCAGGGGTGTACCTAATAAAGTGTAATTAATAAAGTATAGTTAAAATAAAAATTAAAATAAAAACCCTACGATAATCTTAGTTGACTTATTGAAAAATAAGAAGGACTGGTTCTTTTTGAACAGAGAAATATTTGGACATTATTAGCTCTGATGTTCATTATCCTGCTTTTATATT
>JAFIDM010009631.1:10075092-10090754 GCA_023159025.1 Thereuonema tuberculata
TATTCCCTTTATTATCAGAATCTGAGCACAATTTTCTTTTGCTGGTTTTAGTTTATTCGGAAAAACAAGAAAGACTAAATAATGATGGTAATTATCATTTGAGTTTCTATTCTTGTTACAGTTGCATACTTCTACTTCTTGAATATTAATGATATATTTGCACTTTTATCTATTTTCTGGATAGTTGAGCGACAGTTTTTAATTTAGAAAACAGAGATTAGAAAGAAAATTATAGGAAATCATCATCTGTGAAATTTCAGGAGGTTGATATTAGGGAAATGAATTGGATTCTGTGATTAAGATATTCTTATATTCATTTCACAAACTATTCTATTTAATCCTCAAGATTACGGAATATAACTTTTACATTATATATATAATGTAAACTCTAAAAAGTGAATTTTATAAATTTTACTCTTGTATTCGAAAAACGTAATTTAATAAAAAACTATAAAATATAGTCAGAAGTCTATTCAAGACGCCTAACGTTTAAGAATAAGAATACTATATACAGATGAGGAATATTCGATGATATTTATAATTGGATTCGTCTGGAAGCGGTAGATCTTCTGTTTCCATTTCCCTTTTTTTTTTTTCAAAACGAAAACAAAATCTTCTTAGACAAAAATAGTTACATTTATTATCTTCTCTGTATCAGATTTTCAGCAAAAGCATAAATTTTAAAATATATTGAAGAAAAGAGTTGATTTCTTTTAAGAGAAAAGAATAAGTAAAAAAAATAATAATTCAATTATTTTTTACTTATTTTTTTTTTCCGTTTCTATGCATCATTTCTCTTAATTCGAAAAATAATTACAATATTTTTTAATTAAAAAAATCCAAAAGAGTAAAAATTTCATAGAGCGGTCTTCAACATCTTTAGGCTTCATTTAAAAATGGAAACAATCTTCTATTTTACATCAATACTTTTAGATTGATACAATCCCTTTCTCCCATCTAAACAGATGCATCTATTTATCTCTTAGGCAAATATATTGTCACAGAATTGTACATTATGCTTTTTTTTTATTTATATGTAATATAAATTGCAATAAAATATATCGTAATCCAGTGAGAATTGTTTCATTGTATTTATACTCCTCTGTAGGATGATAGGAATATAACAGAAAAAAAAAAGCCTATTTATATTTGTACTCCTTTACTTTAAACCTTCTTTATTATTAAGAAAAAAAATATTAATTTAAAAAAATGTTATTGTTGTACAATTATTATTATTATTATTATTACTATTTTACATGGTTGCCGTTCCGGCATGGCCGAGCGGTCTAGACAGCGGTCTGCCGTGAGGTCGATATGTCGGAACCTGGGTTCGAATCCCGGCGTCGGCATGGATGTTTCTTTCTCCTTCTGTGTTTCGTCCGTTTCTGCTAGTATAGTGTTAGCTGCCTCCTATGGCGTACCCTGGGTAACGTTTCGTCGGTTAAGTGCTCAATTTCTCTCCCATTGTTGAGGCCAATAGTTTCAATTCTATGAGCCCGGGCGTTGGCAAAAAAAAAAAAAAAAAAAAAAAATAATTACCATGGTTGGTCTTTAATCAGGCTGATTATTTCAACGTATTTTCTGAATTTAAGTTTTAAAATTGATTCCCACCCCATTGGTAAGGGGGAGGATGGGAGGGGATTTAACCCCTCACCGCCCCTCATTGATAACGAAAATGGAAGAAATGTAGCATTCGGACGTGTCTTTTTTTTATTTATTGAAAGCCATCGTTATGCTTGCATCCTCCACTCCATAAAACAACATAAGGTTGTGTTTTTTTGGTAAGGCCTCCCAATACAAATTCCTAAATATGTTTAAGATTTACACGTATATTTCTGGAGAGAAGGTTGAAGCCAGTTTATTTATTTTAATGGTTAATTTAGGTTTAGGAACATCTAACACACTTATTTTACAATTAAAATCTTCAAAAATTATAGAATATTAGAGATATGAAAGTTAAAAATCCTTCAAACAAAATTGATCTTAAAAAAAAAAAAAAATGTTAAAATTATTTAAAATGGAATTTAGAAAATGGTACCTCGCGATCAAAAAATAATGAAAAAATACATAAAAGTTTAATTATTTCTTAGCTCTTCGATAGGAATTAACTTATGAATAGGAAATAGTAAATAAATAAATAAATTTATTATTGAAAATAAACGTGTTTAATGCAGTCATTCAATGAGTTCTGTATATTTTGTTTTATGTGAAATTCTTTCTTGATTGATGGTTTCAGACTTACGATTGTATAATGATATTCAAGTTTTTGTAGAAATTTGTTTCTGTTTGAATTTTGGTTTTTAAATTTATATATTTATCTTTTCACAATATATATTTATCTTTACATTATTTTTTATCATTTTGATTCAGAACAGATTAATTAATTTAAAACATTTGAAATTATTAATAAAAATTCCTTTTATTTCTTTAATTCATTCATTAAACAAATTGATTTAGTGACATATAATTAGGCAATTAGATAATTGATACAATTCGAAAAATTGCTAATTATCAATTGAATAAAATAACAAAACAACAATTATTTATTCAACAATGGGTGAGATCAAATTGTTTTCCTTTTCTTTTGAGGCACGCTTCCGATGGTCAATTATTTATTCGCAATTTAAAGCATTTCATTGAATTACAAAAGCTACAATTCAAAATAACCGTTTTCAGTTAAAAGCTCAATTGAAGTTTCTAATAGCTTTCGTTTGTCAGCATTCCTTCGTTTGTTGCAATATTTCGTTTGTGAGTTTATTCTGTAAGTTGAGCTGAAGTCTTTCTTGAAAGAATAACCTCAGGTCTAGAATTATGCGCTAGTGTTTTATTATTACAGTAACATTGAAGGTGAAGTACTGTTCTTTCCCACTAGGAGCTAAATCTTTGAAAATGTTTTATTTTTACTGGGAAAAATATTTTCAGTATTACATCAATGATTTTTTGTTATTACTGTATTTATAATTCAATTTAATTCTCTCTTTTTTTCGCCTCTAATTTTAATTATGCGTGATAAATATAAGCTGAGATTGTTTTAAAAGAAGCATTTGCTTTAGTCATCATTCGAGTACCGTATAATCTCGTTCCAACTTTTTTTTTTTGTCCCTTTCCTTATCCGTCACTGCCGCAACTAAGCGGAGCCACCCCCGCTAGCCGCACAATGGAAGCAACCTGCTGAACTAGGTCACGTGCTCAAGGTTGAAAACATCCCCATATTGCCGAAGTGCGCCATTTTTCCTCTGAACCGCCTCACTCCCATCATTCTACCTCCGCACAATTAAGTCCACTGCTTGTCCTTTCGACCTCAGGGTCTAAAAACCGTCTATAGTTGCCGATCCTCCGTCCCATCGGGGTCCTGGATCTCACGAGCCGACCTACGGTCTCCGATTGTCCGTGTTTCCCCGGTGGGGACGTATTCACGAGGGTCGGCTCACAGTGGCGGAAGACTCCCGCTCACAGCTCCACCGAGAGTCAGAGCCAAGCCTCGTCCGCTCCTCAACAGAATTATCGGCTGTTGTTAAACGACCCGACTGGACTTGTAGTTTTTTGTTTTTCTTGCGCGCGCGCGTGTGTGTGTGTGTGTGTTGGTGCTTCCTTGCCCTTTTATTTTTTCTTTTGGAACTGTTTGATATCACTGCAACGGGGGACTCTTGCAGCATCGGACGGGAAAAAGACGGACGTTCGCGTCTCCGTGTGATTGTTTTGTTTTTTTACTAAAACATGGGCAATGCCGCTACAGCGAAGAAGGGCGATCCAGCGGAAAACGGTGAGTGCAAGGGGGTGGAGGAAGGGAGGAACGAATGCGAACCTGCCTGCTCGCACTGTAGCATCGGACACTTAGGCCTATGGGCCTGCCTGCCTTTTTTTTTTTTTTCCCTCTGTGCTCGTGGGCGGGGTGCGAGACATTCCTCATTTCCCCACCCTTATCAGTCTTTTTCTTTTCTTTCCATAAACCAGCCCTTTTAAGTTGTTCCCAATCCCTAGGTCGAAGCACTACTTCCGAACTGGTCATTGTAGATCGTGCTCTCCGAAGCCATCAATTTGAACAAAATTGTCTTCTCGTACTTTTATTTACTATGGGGATCCGCAGCTAGCTACTCCCCCTACCCCCGTTTCCCCCATCTTATGACGTCAGCAGTCGTGTGACATTGTGACCTTTGAACCCCAAGGCCGATCCACATGCTTCGCAGAAAACATTTTCGTCTCGAATATCAGTAGCTCTCAGTTGGCCACACCTCAGCTTAACTCCATTTCTCATTGTCTCTATTCCGTTTATTTGAACAAAATGTATATATTAAATATATATTTTTACAAAAATACCTAAACAACAATCCTATCCCATTATTGAAGTTCAATTTTGAGTTCACAGTTGTTGTTTCGTTTTTCTTTTTTATAAATTATAATTTAACATTACGTAAAGGCTGTTTGAAAGGTCATATTATAGTGTTTGTTCAACTTTTCGGAACTGGAACTGAATGATGACATTCTCAGATAATTAAAATAGATTAGTCTTACTAAAGAACTAGCATTGATTATTATAAAAAAAAAAAAAGAATGCAATAAAAAATAGAAACGAAAAACGGATAAGGAAATTCCTTTTTATTGTCCACTGAACTAATAAACAGTGGCGTTTGTTTTTCTTGTGAGTCACGAAGACAAGTCGTTTATTCGATCACGTGTGTTATTCTTGATAATTAAAATTCTGAATGACTGCAGCCAAATGGCGAGTTGTCGTCGGTGATAAGGCAATCGCAATGTCAAATGATTGGCTGTACTATAAGGAACCCTGTTCTTCTTTTCTACTTCTTCCTCCTTAGAAATTCAAGGTCTTCCAATCAAGGCCACAACTGACCGAAACCATTAATATTGTGAAAATAAAAACTAGTGTTAATTAACAGGATTGTAAAGGGAAAGTTTGAAATTGCTCGTATCTTTTAGAATTGTGGGAAAATTCGCTCTCAAGTTAACAGATTTAGAAATTAGTTATTGGAAGAAGAAAAACAAAAACAAATTATGTTTAGCTATTAAGTAATTTTATTTTCTATAAAAATAATTTTAATGATTGTTTAAGCGGAGCTTGTGAATTATGTATGTAAGTTTTAATAGTAATTTATTATCTAAAAACGCGTTTCGAAGATCTGAGTGAAATGAATATCTATAGGAGTTACTTCGTATGTTAGACTTAATATTCACTAATTAATATGGAAGGAATTGAACCTCTCAAAGTTATTATTAGAATTAACTGGAATAGAAATGTTTCTTTTAACTCTTTTATCTATAACAAAAAACACTTTCTTGATTATAAAATTTCAATCAAGATGAAAATGATTGAAATTTTAGAATCAAGAAAGTTTTGAAACTTGTTAAAATTTAAAAAATATATATATATATTAGTAAGTTCTAATTTATCTGACAGTAAATCTTGAAACTGAAAAGCAACTTAATTATTCAGAAACTATTTTTGTCCTTAAAATTTTGCATTAATTAATTGATTTTTGCACAAATCTAATATTTAAATAATAAAAATTTTCTGGAAGAACTAAAAAAAAAAAATTATGTTGGATAATGAACAAGTAATGTGTGGAAACAGAAAATAAAGGCAGTTTAAATTAAAAATATTGGAAACAAGTTTTTGAGCGATTTCGTGAGTAAAATTGCTGTTCTTTTAATACGTTTCTTATTTATTTAATCTTAAATTTAAATTACATTTTGAAGAAAGCCCAAATAAGGATCTAAGAAATTTTTGAATTAAAACTATCCAATTATAATAGATATTATTTTACTGCTATATAAAATTTATATAAATGAAAACGAAATATCTTATTTGCCGAAAGTAAACTGCCACATCGACCTTTGATTTACTGAGCAGTGACATTGTCAGCCTACACACTTTCATTGCAATGCGTGGGTGTATCAGTCATGTACCATATGGTCGAGGGGGAGAGGTACAAAGGCATCGTTCATTCCACACCAAAAAACGTCACAAGGGCCAAATTTAAGCAACCAAACTAACGATTTCTTTACTATTCGAAATTTTGTTTCGCCTTCTTAGTTCACCAAAATATATGGTCTCATGAAAAAGTACAGGCTAATTGTAATTGGAAGTTTTCATTAAAAAAGAAAAGCTTAATAAGAGCTGATGGACTTTTTGTTCGAATCACGTGTAGATGATGATTCTAATTTCCTATTTCGCTATTGAGTTACATTCAAATGTAAGATTTTGAAAATAAATAATTTTTTTTTGTTTTAATTGATCCAGAAACAGCTTTTGATAATTAATGTTACCATACATTTTACAGGGAATATCTGAAATTCGAAGATTTGGTGAAATTAGGAAAAAAAATGATTATTAAAAATTGTGAAATATGTCGAATAGGATTATTTACATCATTATAAGTTCTAAAATTACAACTGCATGCAAAAGATTAGAAACTTAGTTAAGATATCTTTATCATAGCTTGCAATAAAAGAAAAGCATAGACTAGTTATTAGCCTTTTTGAAGAATATTCAGAGCGTTTGATTTGTCCCGTCAATGGTTGATATTCTTTTTAATTTATTTTATTTTATATTTTTAATATGGAGTCCCGTCAAGAAAAATGAATGTATTGTTCATTAATAAATGACATTGCTTTAACATAACGTTTAAAGAACTATTATATTTAAAAATTCAACTTAAATAAGAAGAATTGAAAAATAAATCCTATATAGTTGAAGCTCAATAGTAATAATCCTATATAGAAGAACTCGTGCAACAAGATCAGTAAGTGCCGATAATGGGATACTGATATTCTTCAAAAAATAATTTTAAAATAGCATCAAAAGTAGAAAAAAAAAATCCTCCTCAAGGCACAAAGTCATTTATTCTCCCCCTAGAGGCGGTAATGGACGCGCTTCTTCCTGCGACCGCCATTACGTACAGGAAGTCTTCGAAAATCGTCAGTGTGTTCTTGAAGATCGCGACGAATTACGAAACGGCGAACTAAGGGAATTAACATCCATAATAAGTAATGAGAATAGGCCTAGTGGACATTAAATACACAAATTGTTTTGCCTTTGAAAATAAAACAATATTGTATTTCTGTTTGATCGTTATTTTGGTAATTACAATCAAGAAATTATACCTCATGTACATTATTACTCGTACGTGAAAAAAGAATGATGTACTCAAAAATGTTCTATTTCCATTAGCCACTACTTTGTGAATCGACGAATTTCTTAATGCTTTCTTTTTTGTGTTTACTCGAGACTTTAGTTTGATCCTTTGCTCTACATTTGAAAGAAATATATATAGTCTATAAATACAGTATTTGTGGGGAATTTTCTGTTATTTATGTACATTAAACAAAGAAGTGAGCTTAAATATACGTATAATTTATGAAACCTAATACATAATTTCCTATGTTACATTGTCCTCCCATTTTTATAAAAGTTTTTTTTTCCTTTCCAATGATGAAAAAGTTGTTGTTTACGATTGAAAGAATGTTCATAGAAATATTGTAGATAATTTAAATTTTAACAAATTATACATTATGCTGTAGCGTTGGAAATAATTGATAACCCGAAAGTATTCAATCTGGTGAATTGAAGGGAGAGATTCCTTTTACTTTGATATGACGGTAGGTTGCATGTTAGAGAATTCACGAGCTTCGAATGCTTCTGTAACTGAAGTGATTCAGTTAAGGTTCTGGCTAAGTTATTAGTATTCAGATCCTTTCCTTTCTCAAATTACACAAACTATTGCCTTCGTTTGCCTTAAGTTCTGCTTTGTAGATAGAAGTAAGAATAGTAACATCCTCTGTAAAAGGTACAAACATTTCTCTAACTTTCATTTAATCCACTATCACATTTGGATGCATTTTTTTTTTTCACCTCTTAATAGAAGTCGAAATAAATTTACCATTTTTCCTTATTGTTTTCTTTTTCCTTGTCCTGCAATAGTACTTTCTTAATATTTCTGTAATTTTTTAATATATGTATATATATATATATATATATATATACATTGATGGATTAATATTTATTTTGATTATTATTTATTATGATCGATTATTTATTTATTTATTAAGTAACAACAGATAGTAACATCGCAGTAGTAACAGATTCATTGTACGTCATGAATTTCTGAAATGAACAAAGTGAAATTAGAATATTTGGATGATTTTATTTGATTTCGTTTTCAGATAATACATTTTGAATTGAATCACTTATTTACTGTATATTTGTTTATATGTTAGTTGTCAATTAGTGATGGAATCCTAATTTGGCTGTTTGTGTCTAAAAACCAGAAGATAATTTTACCTAAATGAATGGATTTCTTAGTTTGTTTGTTCAGTAGGGATTTGGACATTTTTTTAAGATATTATAAACGAATCAAGAAAAGTGTTAACCTAAGGCATTTTGACAGTCAACTGAATCTTTCCAAACTGCAGGATTTCAACAAAATTTTCATCCTTTGTCTTACATGATGTTTTTGCCAACAGAATACTTAAGTATTTACAAACTTTAACTATCGGTTTTCTTACACTAACAGTATGATTTTAGCATTTGTGAAATTGTTATGACTATGAACTTATTTTTAATAGACCCACTACAGTTGGATTTTTTTTTTTTTTTATATTTTGGTTACATACAGTTTGCTATTATTATGACTTTTAATTTCTAATCACCTTCGAATCACCAGTAAAAACCTTTTTTATTTATAAGAAAAAAAAATTAACTTCCCTTTATTTAATAAATTACTAAATTTAATAAGTTAATGCATTTCCACGCTGGAAAAAACAATCAGTTGCTTGTTCACAACAGATTTTTGTGTAAGCACGTAATAGATAAAATGCATTAATAAATAAAATGTTAATAATTAATTGTAATGTAATCAATAATTTACACTAATGGGCAATTTTGAAAACATTAAATACTTACATACATATGAATAACTCCTAATCAAATTATTTCTCGTAATATAGAGATAATAAAATAGCGATTACTTTATTCTTCTGTATCTATTAATATCCTAACTATCTAATTTGTAGATAAGCCTCTAAAAAAATGATTAATTCCAAATGTCAAGTAGGTCCAGTGGTTGAAGCGTTGGACAATGGAGGAGCCAGGGTTCAATTCCCGGCGGTGGTCAGGGATTTTTCTACGCATATTCTTCTCCAGATGGACCCAAGGGTTCACCCAGCCCTCTGTCAAATGGATACTGAGTTTCTTACTCGGGGGTTAAAGACGGGCGAGCATCGGACTGACCATCGCGTTGATTGAGAATCGGTGGTAGCCCAAACCTCCCTTAGAGTTTGTAGCGCTACAGCTTTTAGCTTGCATGTCGAAAACAGTAGAAAGTTACAAACAGAAATTAAACTGAAGTATAATTTTGGAAAATAAATATTAAATACAGTATAACAGGATTTCCAAAAATGAACTTTCAAAAATTAGAAACTAAATGAGTGATTGCCAATGGAGATTCAGGCTCCCAAAAAGTCAGGCTGTCAGCAAAAAATTGAAGTCCTCCACCTCTGGATCTGGTTCATTCCACACCTCATCCACATTTACTCCTCTGGAAAGAACATGGCCTCAATTTCACAGGGGTTTGGATAAACTATGACACCTATCTGGAAGAAAAACAAGCCAAGAAATATCCCAGACTTGAGCTACAGGACCCACAATATAAATGATTCATATCCTAAAATGAAAGGAATTTTAAACGCACAAGAAACAAGATCAAAGTAATGAAATATAAGGCTCACAAGTAACTTCTGTTATTAAATGATTTATGTTTTTTTGGTCATCATTAAGAAATAGCATCAATAATTATGAATACTACATTGTATCAGAAACAAATAGTGAAATATTAATTTAAAAAAAAAATAGTTAATCGATTGAGAGATTATTTGTGAAGTTTCTAACCGGAATAATGGTTAAATAGTTAATGTACTACATTGACAAAAGCGATATTAGAATTCCAACGGAAATACATGTTTTAGTCTTTCCTGAACATAAATTTAACCTCAAGTGTATTTCCGTCTTTCTGTAGCTCCTCAAAATTCAGATCGGAATAGAATTCAAACCTTTAAATTTTAAGTCCGTGAGGACTTTCTCACAATAATTCATTAATAATTTGGTCGAAATTATATGTATTAGAATTAGGATTTTTATTAAATTTGAAATGATCTTCACATTGAAAAAGTTTAAGACAATTTAATAATAAGTTTTCTTTAGTCCTTTATTATGTTCATATAAATTGTGTTAAATAATTTGATCTTCGCAGTATTACTAAGAAAAAAAATCTTTAGATTATTGTGCTGTAAAAAGTAAAAATATTATTAAAATTTTTTCTTTAACTTGAAAAGCGGAAACAAAATAATAATAATAAAAAAACTAGTTATCAATAAAAACTAAGTTTACGAATTTGTATATAAATATTTTAATGAGAACTTTAATAAGTATATATTAAATTTTTTACTGCTTTTTGTTTTTCAATATAAAATATAAAGTTATTTTTTTTTGTAATATTCAAAAAAGTATTTTTAATTGTTATTTATTTGTAATTAATCAATAACAAGGAAAAGTCCGAAGATTTGTTTATTGAATCCCATTCCTTGTAATTATTATTATCATTTGCTTTGAAATCATTCTTATCCTACAATTGGGGTTTGATTGTTTGAATACAGTTGATGTTTCCAATTAACTAACAGAGCTTGAAGACTGTCTTTGACATTAAGTTATCTATAAATTTTATTTACTGAATAATTTTCATCACAGAAACTATGTTCTTTGAGCAGAAGCGCTTATACTAAATGAACCTACTCCAGTTGGAAATCAATGGTAACTTATCTTTATGTTGTATAATTAATTCTGAATTCTCTTTATCCTTTTATTTAGGGTTTTGATTGATAATCAGATTATCAGTTCTTTTCGTAGATTAACGTTTGAAATCCGATGAAATCTTAATTAGTATTACATAAATGTCGTTGCACTCCATTTTTCGTTTGGTAGAATCAGATAATTGATTGAGTTCAGATAATGGTTTTATATTTACTTTCGAAACTAATTTCTCAATTTACAAAAAAAAAAAAAATTAGAATTGCTGTAACGTTTTGATTCAGCTAATATAATTGCAGTGTAAAAGAACGAATTATTAGTTTTATACAAAGCTGTTTTAGTTTTTAAGATTTACAAAATCTGTAGCAGTAACACAGAATTGCTTAGCACTAAGAAAATTACAATTCGACACATAATTTTTAATAAACATCATTAGGTTTCTTTTATATCTTTTGAGCTCACTTTCATAGGATTTCTTGTCGCAGTTTCAAACAATTATAAAAGCCTTGAAATACTTAGTACAGTTGGCTGTTCTGTTTAGTGCACATTCCTGTACTTGTTAGTAATTAGTTAAGCAATACTTAACTAGGACTGTGATTGGATAAAAAGATTAGTTGTTTTAAGATTACTATTTTGTATTTAGAAAACAGTTTAAATATTTTTATTTTTGTAATAAGTTATACGAAACGGATTATCTTCTAGGAACTATAGTGGGTGATCTTCCAATTAATTACCTCTTGACTCGACTCTGATTCTGTGCATTAAATGACAGTTTGTAATTAAATAGTCAACTTGATTCTAAAGAAACAGGATCCGAGGAATAACATAATTATTTCAGTTGGTTTGTTTTTTTAATGGCTCATCGTGTTTCATTCATTCTTTTGAAATTTGATTTGATGAGGGTTTTTTTATTATTCTTCTGATACTTAATTTAGAAAGGGAGTTGTATAGTTTTAAAGTTTAACAATATATAAAAATAGAATTCAATATCACGAAATATTTTAAGATGTAAATAAAAAAAAAAATATTTAGTGAATTCATCCATTATTCATAGATTTATGAGAAGTTCAGTCGAGGGATTTCGATTTTTCAGGTTCTATGTTTTTTCTTTCTCTGGTTGCATTTGTTATTCGTCCCAGAGGAAGGCAAAACATGATGGTATCACGTCGTCGTTCGGATGGGAAAGCGTAGTTTCACAGGGAATGGAAGAAACAGTTTGATTTATTTATTTGCTTTGTTTTAATGTTATTTTAAACTCTTTAATTAATAGGGAACAATTTTATTTTCGTAACTCCTGTTAACTAAATTATGAGATTAAAATTAAAGTAAAATTCATTCGTCATAATTAATTATGTAAATAAGCCTTTTTTTTCCCCTTCTTTTGCAGAATTATTTATTTCGACAATAAAATATTCATTGAAATACTTAGGCCTTTTATGATTACGTCTATTTTTTTTCTAATTTGTTGATTTTATACAAATTTCAAGCTGCAATAGTTCTGCATTGACAAAAATGCTATCATTACCAAACAGTTAAATATCCTTAATTTATTAATTGAAATTGACTATTTCTTTTGATTAGTGCATCTGCTGTATATTTATTTTGTAGCCGAAATGACCCAAATGAAATGACTTCTATTGACTATCAAACGAAAAACAAGAAAACCTAGAAAACTAAACCAATGTTCGACCGTTTTTATTGGCTTAGTCATGTTCCTGATAACAGCGGGAAAGAGTTCATTGAATAATTGATGTAAGAACCAATACAAAATTGATTAACTTGGAAAAAGTTCCAAACAAGAAAAAGCTGAGATTTTTATTTTTTGGTAGACACTGTCCCGATCCCCTTTTTTCCTTCACAGTACTTCATTTTTATATTTTTAATTTATTATTGTTTAATGGAGATATATAAGAATGCCTCAATGAAAATTTAGATTACGCCAGTTTGCTACAGATGTAAAGGAATCTCATAAATTATACCAGTTTTTCTTCACATCTTAAATTCTTATTGTAAAATTTATATTTATTTGAAACGATTTTTTTCCCCATGTATTGAAACCAAAATTTCAGTTAATTGAATGATTTTCTTAATGTTGTAAAAGTGGGAAAAGCAATGGAACGTAAATAGATTTGAGCATCACACTTGGACCAATGTACGGACATACGATTTTGGTTCATCGTCAAAATCAGATTTTTCTTCTAATTGTGAAGAATTTAGACAAAAAGACAGATGGATCGACATATTCTATTTTTGTTAGTTATTTTCAATTGTGGATAGAAAGGATTGTGGAAAATGTAATTGAATGTAATCAATATGAATTAAATGCAGTAAAAGTTGTTTCGCGAATATTTTTTGTTAGAAATTCAGTTATATAAAATTTGAATGTTACTGTAAGACACCATTTACTTTCTGATAAATTTTTGTTTTTTGCTGAATTGTGCTTTTTTTTTGTTTCTAGATTTGTGTCATTTTTAACTTAATATTTTATAAACACAAAACGAAAGGTACATTAAGCTACGGCTGTTATCATAGTAATCCTCCTCCCCCCCCAAAAAAAAAAAAAAAAAACAATTTGTGGCTAAAAGGAAAATTCAACATTTTATAGAATAATCTTCCATAACTGAAATTTGGGTAGATATTCATTTTTTTTTTTTATTAATTCTTTTTATATTTGGTAAATAAGTATTTGACTGCTGTTTTGCCTTTGGTAGTTGGCAGACAGTCTCTTAATAACAGGTCGTTGCTTTTCTAATTTAGCATTTCCGCTTATCACTATCTATATTGAATGAAGGATTCATGGAAAGTCGTCACAGAATTCAATGCTTTTCATTTTGGAAGGATGTGAAGCGTGTTTAGAAGGAACAGTTCCGATTGAATGATATTTCAATTACACTGGTAGGGAATCCGGCAGCGATAAGTGGCAAGATGTGTAAGGCGCCCAAACTGAATAACGGCGCCTAGGGTGATTTGTTGTCGAGCAATTAGCAATTGTATTCAAGGCATTGAACGGATTTGCGTTTTAATAAGGACTGTTCTATCGATCCAACACCACTTTGACCTAAGCCAGAGTGTGATAGGAATTTCGATGTAAAATAAATACCCCCCTCTATTGATTGGTGTTTTTCACTTTGCCCGGACCTAAGAGAAATCTTTATAACCTATGAAACTAACAAATCTTGCTTCTTTCTCCATATGTTCCTGTGGATGTAATAGATGCCTCTCGTTAAGTTTTACAGTCTTTGTTACAACTTTCACTGTGTTCATTTATAGGATAATTATATCAGTTTATCATGAAATCAAGAAACTGACACGGATGGAACAAAACAAGGAATGTTTATGTTTTATGATACATTTGAAACCCAGTTTCTCTGCCATTGAAATCCTAATTTTTCTTTTCTTTTAACTTGCAGAGCTTATTATTATTATTTAATTTTTTTTTTTGTTAAAAGTTGAATCACTTGACATTATTTTTCAGTAGTTAGTTTTCAAAATTCAACTTATTTTCCTTTTGAAAGATTAGAAAAACGTAACGTTTAATAAATTACAATTTGAGTGATATGGCATTTGCCTTCAGTTCACCAATCTCGATGTTTCAACAGAATTGCTGTTTGTTTAGAATAAAAATGCTGAGATATTGTATCATTTCCTCTAATGCTGTAGTTCTGTCGATTTTACGACAACGCAATTATCACAGAATGTATTTAATGGCATTAAAAGATGGCTTTCGATTCAAGGAAAAAAAAAAACCCACGATAATTTCCGGAACAGAATGTTTCATTTCTGTCCAAAATGAACAGACCCAAATCTCGAATTAATTTGGAATTTTAGAGAAAAACAAATGGCTTAATTAGATTGAGGATACTGTTTCAATGTGACTTGTGTTGAATCCATGTTTTGCAAATCGATTGATTGATTACTGTTTCATCTGAAAGATCCATTCATCATTGCCTCTAACTCCAATTTCAACCGGAAATACCGGAATTTTTCATTATTTTTCCAATCTCTGGTTTTACGATAACTTCAGATTTTCAAATAATATTAATAAATTTTCATTTGAACATTGTTTGGAAATGAATAACTCCTGAAACATTTTAAGAAAAATAAACAATTATTTAATTAGAAATTACTTAATGAATAATGAAGTAAAAATGCTGAATTTTAGTTTAATTTAAAAAAAAAAACATCTTAGTTAACGTAACAGATAATAATGTATAAGAGATTTTCCCTTAGTGAAATCGATTTTGAAGGATCATGAAAAAGTTAAATGAAAAATATAAAGTAAAAAGAAAAAAATAGCAAGACAGAAATTGGAATAAAAAAACTTGACACTGTTTGTAAATATAGGTTGTTTTTTTTTAATACAAACTGTCCTAAAATAAAAATATGAATTGTCGTTGATTAAAACAAAATAAAACAAAAAACCTTTCTACTACATGTATTACTGTTTGGTTCTTAATGCTTTGCTAGAACTTTCTATAAGAAAATCCATTTTTAGTTTGTTGTATAATACTTAAATTAATTTTATTAATTAATATCTTAAAAAAGTTGTTATCCGTTTGTGATTCTATAAAATTCTTTTTATTTGATTAGTCTGTTTATGTTCAGCGGTATTTCCCAAACATCAAACGATATATATGGGGCGTATATAAGGGCGTATTTCCTCCCCCGAAATAATGAAGATATGTCCTCCCAACGTTTTTTTCTTTTTTTTTTTTTTGATTGAACAGATAGGTTTTCATTGTTTTTTTTGTTTGGTTGAATAGATTTTTTGGCCCGGGGCCCCCCGAAATAATAAAGATATGTCCTTCCAACGTTTTTTTTTTTGGTTGAACAGATAGGTTTCCAT
>JAFIDM010009631.1:10090854-10117825 GCA_023159025.1 Thereuonema tuberculata
ATATATATATATATAAAGTAATAGATTCAAAAACTTGTGGAATGAACGGAATTAAAATAAAAGTAAACATTAAAAGGAAAAACTTCCAACTTTAATCCGAAACATCCTCATTAACTTCTGTCCATTGTTTAACAAGTGTCATTAATAGAAGTGAGAATGAAATCCTCTGCCTGTTGAATGATTTAGGAAAATCTTACAGATCGATCAAACTTTTATTATTCCAAAACTAGCTATTTAACTGCTGTATTAGGACATCCCTGGGCTGCATTTGTCAGATGTAGTTTCTAAATTTTGTAATTTTGAATTTCTGGATTTCAATTCCTTTTGTTTTCTAGTCGAGTTATTGCTAGAATTTAGCAATAAACTTTAAAGTAATCATGCTTTCATAACTGGAATAATGAAATCTGACATGTAGATATCGAATATACTTTTGCCAAAAGTAGTCCAAGAATTAATTTCATTGTATGCAAAAAAAAAAAAAAAAAAAAAAAATCTGCAGCGATAAAATAGGATTTATTTAGTATTCTGGAAGTGCAAATATTCTTTCCCATACGACGAATGCATCAGCCAATTGTTGTTTGCCATTGCTATCAGATGGTGAAGTGGAAATGTCTTTGTTTGCTGGTTGAAGGAACCGGTTCAAGTCCTGATTGCCTACTTCTTTTTCAACTGAATTCTGTGGTTGACTCAGCTCTGTCAAATGACTGCCAGATTTCTTTACAGGATTTGGACGGATGAGCGTCGAATTGACCCTCCGATTATCCGCTTCGTCTCGACAGTATGGCGACTTAGCAGCTTACCCATTTGCCAGTGGAAGCGTGCTGGGCCCATAACCAAAATAAATACTGTGGATACTTGAATAAGTTTAAATTAACAGAGATGACACAGGGGATAAGAATGAAGAATACTCAAGGATAGAAACGAACGTGTGTGAATGTTTAAAATTTATCTTTAGTAAAACAGTTAAACTAATACAATACTGCATAATTGACTGCATAACGTATAGCTAATGAACAGGAACTTAATTAAACAAAAGTCTTAACAGTATTTAGATATCGTAATGGCTGCCAATGCGTTCCATTCGCATATTACTGCATTATTTTGAAGCCTTCTACATTTAATATAACATGACTCAAAGTGGTTTGATTTTACGATCACAACTTGTGAAAATGCCATTTCAGAAACTTAATTCACTAAATAACGCTCGTTGATCAATAGACGAATGCGTTGTACTTCTCTATTTATAAAAGTCCTGATGAGGACCCATCCTCCAACCCTTACTATATCTTACTAAGTAATGATTTGATAATGTCATTTACAATAATAATTATTAATAATACACGTACTTTACATAAATTCCTTACTAATTAATGATTTGAATATGTCCTTTATAATAATAATTATAAATAAATATAATTTACATAAACTTCAAATTATCAAATAACACGCTAGTTGTGTTTCCTACCAACATTCCAATAGTAAAATCTGAGAAAGTTTCTATTGTAAGTTATGACATTTTTCAATGTATCTGTTGGCAGCAATGGAAAGGCTCAAATTTAATTTTAAATTTGACACTACCCGGGCCGCAGCAAATATACCTGCGGGCCGCGGGTTGTGCACCCCTGGTTTAGAACAATAGTCATTTCTTATCACTATTCACATTTCCCATCATTATTACGTAATTAAATTATTGTTGGACAATAACTTTTACTTGGCGCCCACAATGATATAATGTTTTCGAATTAGCCAGTCCCTTTGATCAGACTGCATGCAAATGAAGGAGGCTCAAGTGATAGATTCAAGTACTGTGGAATTACTGTGATGAGCCCTTATTTCCTATCATAGTAATACGTGTGTTCTTACAAGTTAAACAATTTGAAAGGGTAATTGTTAATATCAAAAGAATAACTGTCAAATTCTATCTATGGGAAATCTCATAAATATAATAAATAAATGCCAATGATGAGATCATTTGAAATTGGAACAAGTATACGATTATTGTACTTCAAGATTGAATCATAAATACGATTTACATACTGTACCTAAAATATCAATACATTCATATGTTCCAATGTCATCCCAAAGGTAGAAGGAAAGGTAGTTTCTTGATTCTTATCTAACAAGCCAATGTATCCTATTCAGTTGGGTCTCATGTTTAAGATAATAGTTAAAGTTTCAGCTTTCTGAGATCATCCGTTTTTTCGATTGTTGTGATTACGTGTATTATCTTGTCTTCTGAAATCTTATAATCTTATATTAAGATGAATAGGAGCTTACTTTTGATAGCGTTAATCCGATCTTAGGATAAAAACTGTTTGACTTATTCCTACTTATGAATTGCAAAATTGCATTCTGAAATTATTTTCTACTCTAATCCTTTTTCTGAATTTAAGGAGTATTAAAAACATTGAACCAAATTTGTAAAACTGAAATAAAAAAGACGGCAGTTTTACTTTAGATTTTTATCTAGTTTTTCTTTTCATTTTCTTACTCTTGCCCTTTTTAAAGAGTTTTTATTAGTTTCTTATGAAATATGAAGTATATTCATGGTCGAAGTTTCGAACTCGGGGATCAGAAATATGTAGAATTTCGAAGTAGATAAACCATTTACTATCTAATCTTCATTATCGTAAAATTTGCTCAACATCTAGAACAACAATCTTCCTTAGAAACAAATATTGATTTAATAAAGAGCTGGAATTGATGGACCGTCTCCTTGTAAAGCGGCTTTGAGAATACAATCAACTATTCTTCTTGTTCAGTCGAACTTCTTAGAAAGAAAAAAGAAAAAGATCTAAGTATAAACAGAAAAAAAGTCAATCTTATTCCAATGTATTCAATCGGATTCACATTTAATAAATTTCGTCCACCCATTAATCTGTATATTAAATAATTTTTTATTTCATTAAATATATTACCTGATCCTATATTTATTAGTTTCACAAAAAAATAGATTATCTTATATTACTTACAAATCGCTCAAATAAAGGAGCAATTATTATTAACAAAATTATTAGAAAGTAATTGTTTATTTTTTAAGAAATTCTTTCTTTAATATTTATAAATTTATTTATTTATTTATTAATAATGAAGATACAACGGGCATATACCCAGTTACAGTATTTAGTATAACTATACAGTATCTAGTATAAAAATAAAAAAAACAAACAAACATGTACATAGAAAAAATAAATACAGAGAAAATAAGCTATACAATATATACAATATATTTGAGTCTCAGGGACAGAGAAAGAGTGGAAGAAAAGGAGAGGAACGGGAAAGAGAGAGAAGGGGAAAGACGAGAGGAGGAGAGATAGAATAAAAAGTATAATTATGTAATTGCTACTTTAAAGGCTTTAAGAGACATATTAAAATATCAAGATTACACTGTTGGTTGTATTTATCACACATTCTGATTAAAGGAGAATTTTTGTGACGGTTAGTACGTGAAGAGGGGGTGTAAAAAAGTGATCTGTTCCTAGTACGAATGGTGGAGACATTGAAATTAATTTCAGCAGGATTATGGATGTTATTATTTAGAAGATTATATAGAAAAATCCTTGATGCTTTTCGCCTTCTGGCTGTCAGTGAATCAAAAAAGAAGATATGTAGAAGAGTATCATAACTGTTTTCATCAGGATAGAATTTGAATGTCTTCAAAAAAACGAATTTAAGAAACCTTTTTTGTGTTTTTTCAATTAGTTTAATACAGGTTTGCTTGCAAGGTGCCCAAACTATTGATGCTTACTCTAAATGGCAGCGTACAAAGGAAGTATAAAGAAGAATGAGAGTGGATATAAAGATTGTTAAAGATTTTGCCTTGGCGAATCACAAAGCCCAGAAGTTTATTGGATTTATTTGTAATGATTCAGAGTGAGAATTGAAAGAGAGATTAGAAGAGAAGATAACGCCAAGATCTTTGATTTTTTTATGCGAAATTACTTTTTTGCCGTTAAGTTCATAATTATAATTAATTTGATTATTCCTTGTTGTGAACGGAACAATAGAACATTTAGGAATTGAAGTGTAGCTTATTAGTGATAGACCAACTGTAGAGATTATCAATTTCTTTTTGAAAATTGAGACAGTCCTCAGTACTCGTAAGCTCTTTGAAGATTTTGCAATCATCTGCGTAAATAAGACATGAGTAAGTCAGGACTTCTGGAAGATCATTGATTGATGAAGACCCTTGAGGTACTCCGGAGTTAACTGTAAAATCGGAAGATTTTTGACCCTTATAGTATACGAACTGCTTTCGTCCTACTATGTACAAATGAAGGAAAGGAATAGCATTTTGATTTCGACCATATAATGATAGTTTGTTGAGTAGAAGTTGATGATTAACTTTATCGAAAGCTTTTTCAAAATCAGTATAGAGGACATCTACTTGTTTGTTTTTGTCAAAGGAGTTAGAAATAAATTGTGTGAAAGTGACTAAATTTGTAACTGTGGATCTTTTAGGAAAGAAACCATGTTGTGAAGTAGTAATATGGTTTTGTGTCTGCTGCTGTAGTTTTGTACGTAAAATAATTTCGAAAATCTTAGCAGGAGCTGAGAGAATTGCAATAGATCGATAATTAGTGATTTGAAATTTGTCAGCTTTTTTAAAGAGGAGAGATTTTAGAGAATTTCCAGAAGGACGGAAAAGTATTCAATTTCAAAGAAAGACAGAACAGGAAATGTAATGGCTGTACAAGAAGATGACTGCAACCTTCAAAGATGTATGGTGGTATAAGATCGTGACCGACACTTTTCTTTGCTTTGAGCATTTTAAAAGCATATTTTACGCCATCTAAAGAAATGTCGAAAGCAATACAGTTGTTATCAACAGTTTTATTAGATGTGAGAAAGTGTGAGTTGTCTATAGTTGGAGAAAATTGATAGACTGATTGAAAGTAGTCAGCAAAGGCAGCAGCAATAGTTTCATTAGAAGTAAGTTTTTTATTGTGGTAATTGCATATTTGTTCAGCATTGGACTCAGACTTTTCATTAACAAATTGCCAGAATTGTTGTGGATTATTTGTTATATTGTTCTCTGTGTTTTCGATATAGGCTGAGTATGCATTTCTAAAGCTACCCGCACACGAGGGAGCTTTTTCTGTGCAACTCGAGGAAATTGAGGTGCACAGAAAAAGCTGCATGCGACTATCAGTGCGCAAACGATGCAACATTGTTAGCGCCGCCGTGCGGACAACAAACGAAGCACACTACGAATTTGAATGACATCACTGGACATGACGTCAAGGATACTGCTGTGATATCGTTCCAAAACTAAATATTTGTGATTTATTTTAAACATATGAGAAATATTTTTATAATATTGTTAGCCGGTATGTAATCGCAGTTGATGGCAATAATGCGATTCACGAATAACAACGACCAACAGCCAATAATAATCCATTGCTCACTGAAACAATGACGTCACGTGGCAGTTTCCGGAAATGGTGAATGAGCGACAATCCGCTTGCGATGTGAAATATTCAAAAAATCTAGGTTTTCCAAACGCTATGCTACATTCTACCGCATTAAATTACTGCATTTACATATAAACTGTATTTATGTGTGAAAGAAACTCGAAATAATCTGATATTTTTGCTGTATTCGCGATTCGCCCATCTGAAGTGAAGGAAAAATGTTTCGACGCCATGTTTCTTCCTTGAGCATGACGTCACGCCTGACGTATAAAAATGCTGCACTGTGATTGGGTAATTCCATGCAACTTTCCGTGGTGCACCGCCGTTCTGTGAAGCTTTTTTTCCATGCAACTTCCATGCAACTTGGCCCATGCAGCTCAAAAAACCGCTCTAGGCATCAAGTTGCACATGCAACTCGGCCAAAAGCTCCCTCGTGTGCGGGCTACTTTAGTTTACTTTTTGTAAGAGATCTGAGATGCTGACATTCTGCTCTGTCTTCCTGTAAGCCATGTTTCTTGTAGCGACGGTAATAATAGTTTTTGTCTTTAAGAGTTAAAATAACGACTGATGTGATAAGTTTGTCTTATTGATTAATATACGAGTACCCGAATTGTTTGACTTTGTTATTGATTATTAATAAAAATAATAATAAGTAAGAGAGTAGTTTCGACTTTGATATATGTAAATTAGAACTATTTACAATTAAGGTACATTTTGTAACATCTATTAAGTGCGTCAACCAATTTTAAGAGTTCCAGTAAGTTTCGAAGAGATGGTTTTAGATTATTTTTTTAACTGAAGATTTATTCTCTTTAACAATATATTACTATTACACATTATCAAAGCGTGGTCATCTCATATTCTACCACTAAAAAAGAAAGAAAATATATACATATATTTTATTAACCTATTTTTTTCCTAATGTACCATTTAGAAAATTCAGCGAATAATAAATCAGCGGCAATATAGTATTTTGTGTTGTACTAATAAATGACCCTGATTAAATTTGTCTGTTGGGGGATGGATTCTTTTGCTTCCAAGGTCGGTGAAGGCGTTAGCTCTCTTTGTAAGTCTTTCAATGACAGCCATTAGACTCTCTTCGATTCCGGAATAGTCGGAAATGTTCCGGTTCTTTTTCCATTCGTCCGTTAACTCCATTCATCATAACAGAACAGAGACCATTCAAAATGCCTTCAACGCTGTGGAAGATCAGCAGACGGTTATTGATTGTATTTTGCTTCATCTGCCATTAAAAAGAGACCACTTTACAAAAGATTTATGCATTTAGTGTTTCCAATCAAATATCGCAGACTATTCACGGAAGATTCAGACAGGCTATATTTCATAAACCTTTCTTTTCAAACGAGAAGTGTAATATTGAGATTTTTCAAACATTATCCCACTGGTGTGTTTCTTAAGTTTTTTAAGATATCCTGTTTTCTTAACATTAAACAGAGAAAGAATTTAGCTGAAGGGAATTCGAATTTCGATTTTTGTTTGATCGTAGAAATAGAATAACAAAACTCTTTTTGGTTTCTTTTGGTTGTTATTTTATGTTTCATTGAGGACGTTAAAATCTTTTTTATTTTAAAACAATTCTAATTTGAGCTATTTTTTTTTAATCGTGATTTCGAATGATGATTCAATAGAAGATTGTAATTTAGAAGCCAAATAATAAACACTTCCTTGGTTCTTCCGTCAGTAAAGCTGTTTCGAATGAAGAACTGCAATGAAGACTTTAATGTAGAGCGTTGGAAATGCTTAGAGATTAGTTCTACAATTTAATAACGTAGGAAAAGCAAAATTCTCTCTCTTTTTTTTTAAATTCTGATTAAATAAAAACATTAGATGAAGCCATTTCCTTGTACTAGTAGATGTTTCTCATCACATGTTGAAAGAGAACGACCAGATGACAAGATTTCGCAGTGGACGGTGGGTCGAGAGGAAAGGTGGGGGTGAGCAGAGTGAGTGTATCTCTTTGAAGAGGCTCTGGCACTAACAGAATTAGCGATGGAAGCGTGGGCAGGTTCTTTGAACTCCCTCTTCCGTCGTCTGCCTAATCCAAGTGCAGATGCCTGTCATCTAAATAATCGCATTTGCATCTGTTTCAACCGCGAGGGAAGCAAAGACGGAGACGCCGGGGAAATGGCGGCCACCCGCCTTAATTACTCCAAAGGAAATGATTGCAACGCTTCTATTAAACCTACTTTTCCACTTTTGATACAAACTATTTCTTTAAGGATAAAAATAAGTCAACACCAGCAACATAGACATTGAATATTATTGAAAGATAGAATAAAATGTAATATATAACAATGGAAAGACAGACATTTCCATAATGTTTTCATCATTTGATTGTTCAACTGCGGCTACTTTTGATTATGACCATCGAATATTTTCTTTAATTTATTTTGGCTAATATTAATTGACGAAAAGAAAATAGCTAAAATAAATTAAAGAAAATATTCGATGGTAATAATCAAAAGTAGCCGCAGTTGAACAATCAAATGATGAAAACATTATGGAAATGTCTGTCTTTCCATTGTTAGAGATTACATTTTATTCTATCTTTCAATAATATTCAATTTCTTTTAGCTATTTTCTTTTCCTCATTTAATATTAGCCATCATAATTTTCCTCTGTGTTTACTTAAATTGTTCAATTAAAATCGTATTGGTTTTAGTTTTACTATATCTTTTCTTTAATTTGTTTATCTGTTTATTCGGAAATCTCTATTAACTTATTACACTATATATATGTATGTATTTGAGGTGTTCTTCGATTAATCTTTCTAAGTAAAAGCTAATCGTTATTGCTGAGTTCTTTATATAATATTGTGGTGATTTTCGTTGATGTCCTGGCTCGTAAAAGAAGTAGATTAGACTTAAGTTGGATCTAACTGTGTTCTGATTGTGTTCTGTTTATTCAGGGAGAGCAAGGGCTTTTATAGCTTATTTACAATGATCGGTCATTGGCTGAGGACTTTAACAGTTCATTGGGGGATTTAAAGTAACATGTGATTCGTAACTGAAATTAACTGAAGATTTTAAATTACAGGGAATTATGGGAACCCTTAGCCGTTAAAATTCAAAAGTAAACAAACATAAAAGATCGTTAACGGTCATAATTTGAAATTTACAAGTGATTAGATTATAATTGATTGGACATATAAAAGTAAATAAGATAAAATAGAATAAGCAAAATACTTATAAATATAGTTATAAAAACTCATCACTGTATATTGGGTTGGCCAAAAAGTTCGTTCGGTTTTTAAGTAAAAATAAAAAGCACATTTTTCATTGTTCAATTTTATTGAACAACGTCTTCAACGGTTTGTTCCACTATTTTCTGCCATCTTTCAGGCAACCTCACAATTCCATCTTCCCAACACTTTTTATCTTTTTCAGCAACAAAACGTTCCAGATGCCTTTGGTGTCTTCCAGGGAATTGATTTTTTTCCATTAAGAGAATTTTGTAAAGATCGAAATCAATGGAAATCCGAAGGTGCAATGTCTGACGGAGGATGAATCAGTACTTCCCAGCCAAGCTTTAACAGTCATCAAAGAAACATGCGGTCTTGCGTGCTTATTGTCTTCCATCTTCAATATTCAATTGGCGATACAATATTCAGCTGTCACAATACAATCTAATAAAATGGTGTCGAATGACGTTAAAGACACCTAAGCGCTACTAGAGCCAACGTACATTAAAAAAAACGAACGAACTTTTTGGCCAATCCAACAATATTTCACGTCTTCCGAACTAAGAACTTTTCAAAATTTAGTTTCTGAAATGTAGCAAATTTAGTTCAGTGTTTCTACCAATATTTTTAAGTCTTCTTAAATCATAATCAGATTTTTACTTCTCTTGCATTTAGGAAAGATAGTTCGCGAAGGGTGTGCAGGAAAAAATTCTGAATGACAACTTTTACTTTTCTTTTTTCTTTGGTTTTTTTTTTTTTTCTAATTCAATAGAGTGAGTTGTTATTTATTGTTTTTTGGTTGGATGGTAGGATATTCGCAAAAAAAATATTGGAAATGATTCGGAAGTCAATAAAGATTGGAAACCCCTGTTGTAAGGAAATTGCTAGATTGGAAGCAGCAATAAGACACAATAAACAGTTCTTTGAAAAAAAAAAAATCTTACATTATTGGACCAAAATTTTATACAAACATGTGAACATGTGAACATGCAAACATGTGGATTTTTTAGATGTTTCGAAAACATTTGTCTAAAAAGTAGATTTGCTGTGGCAAAAAGAAAAAAAGTATCAGGTAATTTCAGTAGAACAGAGATAGTAGTCCTGAACTTATCTGCCATATAAACTGTCAAAATAACAGTGAAATTTACACTGAACTGCCAAAAGTGGCCATTTCGAATCAGCCAGTTTCTGGCTGCCAGCTGTTTAGCTGATGAATGATTTTTGTCCCTCGATCCCTTTTGTTCTCAGTAAGATTAAAATTTGTTTTAGGAATATTACAGTGGAAGTGATGTATAATGAAGTAACAAGTGCAGTCATTTTGTTGCTTCTGGTTGCCTGTTTTTAGTAATTGTAGTTTGACGAAAACTTTCCACTTCCTATCATTCTATTACAGTATCAGTCGAATATGGACAGTCCTTGATTAAGAACATCTGTCGAATGGCGTCGAGAAAACCTTTGATAAGCATTTGGTAAACTTATATCTCTCTCAATTAAGCAGTGATTATCGATTATTGTCCAGTTAACGTGTTACCTCATAATTTAGTGATAATAATAGATGCAATATTCTACTTTCCAACCAGCTCATAAAGAATTTTGTAATTAGAAGAACAACCAAATTATGGAGGTTAGGCTGGGCTTTATGAAATGGACAAGTTTTAGTTGCTTGGTGCAGTCTGAACAAGGGCATACTTATCTTATCACTACCTTATATCGTTTTTGTTCAACCAGATCAAAAATAAATAAATAAATAATAATAATAATAATATATACAGGATGCGGCAGAGCAACTTTCTTATTTGAAACGCGCGCCCTGAAGCGACCGTTATTCCGAGAAGGGTTGGGTGGCGCTCATTCGAAAGAGCGGGACCTAACATTTTCTGTCATGTAGGTTTAGTAACGATCATGCAGTGGACGAGGGAGGAGCGCGCGTTCGCCGTAGAGGCGTACTTTTCAAGCGGCCGTTGAATCATCGCCACGCAACGTGCATTCAGGAATCACTTTAATATCGCGCCCGCGGGTTATGTTGCTGATCGGAAATCAATTCTTTTATGGGTGGACAAATTTAGGAAAAATTTTCTGATGTGCAGAAAAAAAAACAAAAAAACTTGAGGTTCAAGAACCGTCAGGACATCGAAAACATCGAGCAGTTTAGGCAGTCATTTTTGCGTTCAAAAAGTCCACATGATTGAAGATTTTTTTTTTACGAAAACTTGAAGAAATGGATGTGGGAATGTCTGGTTTCAGCAGGATGGCGCCACGGCCCACACGGCGCGAACATCGATGAATCTTTTGCGAGAACACTTCCCTGGATGCCTCATCTCCTTGCGGGGGTGATCTTCAGTGGCCGGCGCGCTCGCCCGATTTAGCCCCGTGGGATTTTTTTTTGTGGGGCTATCTGAAATCCCTAAGAACAATATTCAAGCTGCTATAGACAACATACCCGTCGATATGCTGGAACGAGTGGAGAGAAGCATCAAAACTCGACTATCTCAATGCATTGACCAGAAATGAATAAAAACTTTAAATGTCTCTCTCTAACATGGAAAAAGAATTAAACTGATATCTCCTATACTGTTTGTGTTATTCATTTTTAAAATAAGGAAGTTGTAATGCCGCACTCTGTATTACTTTTTAGTTAATCATCAACTGATCCATCAATGATTTCTTTTAAGATCACTTGGATATTTTTAACGGGCGTTAATAATGTAAATGTAAAGTCTTCCAAAAATAATTTTAAAAATTAAATCCTAGAATTTTAAATCGAAATAATTTTGTGAATACTCTTGCTAGACTGCAGGTTCTCCAAACGTGAGGGAAGACGTTTTCTCTCTTTGCTTATTTTGTATTAGAACATTGGAAATGAACAAGTTGACTGTCCTCCATTCCTTTACAATCACTTATACTCTCCATCTTGCATCTAGTATAAATATTAAGAAAATTGTAAATGAGCATTCAAAAGAAAAGCATCAAGAGTGCAATAATCAATATAGCATCAACTAATACTGCTTTTCTTAACTTTTATTTAATTAGAGGGTTCACTAAACTGGGTCATCCTACTTACATATACAATAATCGTAAACTGTATAATCTTACATATACATACAATAAGTCAGATTTACAATTTATGGAATCTTTTGATTCTTCTTAACCAGTATACATAAAATAACCACTTTCATTTAGTGCTACATACATTTAAATGAGCTCAGAATAGAGAAATAATATATTTGAACATTAATAATAATTATTATTTGCTACTTTATTAATACAGGTGTGAAAATTATAATAATCAATATGCTTATATCTTTATAATCTAATTTTTCATCACGAATATTTTTTTCTTTTCCGTTTAAATTAAAGAATAATTTTAATATAATAATTTACACTATGAAAGCTATCGATTTTTTATAAGTAATTGCTTTCAGAAATCGTGGGGGGGGGGGAAAACTTAGCAAACAGATTTGAATATTTTACAAAGTGCACCATTGAAAAAAATGTTTTTGTAAACTTCAGAACCTCAAGGGAGGGGGGAAACAAAAAAACAAACAAAACATGGAAAGCTTGTTTGTCGTGTTTCTATTAATTATGCAAGATTAATGCAGAACTTGGGGAACGGCAATTTTACAAGAAAATGTCTGGAGGGTTTCATTTTCATAAATAATTCTAATTTAATTTTCGCTTTCTGTTGTGAAGTTCCCAATTTAAATATTCCTTTTCCTGTTTTACTTATAGTACTTTCGAAGCGTAACTTGTAAGAAGAATTGAGATTATTAATAACAATAATAATAAAAGTAATTATAATAGTTTTTAATGATTTATTTATGTATTTATTTATATTTTGACCTCTGCAAAGCAACCGTTGTAAATTGTTTATGGTTGTATAAAATCTGATTGAATTAGTTCCGATTCATTCTACCTTAAACAGCAAAAGGAAAAAATTGTGTTTGCGTAGTTCATGGTAAACTGGCAATTATTACTCTGACAGGTTAACACATTGATTAGCAGCCTGTGGATTATGGAAAATCGAATGCTGGGTTCATTAGGGTCAGGCAAAGTTGCAGCTCAACTAAGGTGGGTTTAGTTTTCCAAGTGATCATTATTAGACACTTAAAAGAAAAAGGAAATGATTCACAGTGACCGGCCAAAGCTATTATTTTCAATTGAAATTCAATTATTCAATGGATGAAAATTCAACATATTTTAAAAACATTTAGTGGATTGGATTTCAGATTACATTCATTAACTTTAATTTATCCTCATGTAATGTTTTTGAAGAAAGTTATATTTGGATTGACATTAACAAGTTTCAATTGATTTCGATCGTTACTAATTGGAGTTTGTACGGATTGGTTGGATTTTACACAAACATTCAAGATCTGGTTCAGTTTTGAATTTAAACATAAAATTATTTTTCATATTATTTGAAAATGTAGTGGTCACTAGTTTTAACCATTTTCTACAGCTCTCAAATCAGCGGATAATAAAAGCTGAAGAATGCTATGCAAGCCCGAAACTATTGTTTTAAAGTTCCTTCTATTCATATGATGACGGTAAATTGAAAACGAAACGAACCCATTTCTTTGGTTTTCTTTTATTCTCTAATTTGTCATGAATTTGAATTAAATTTTACAGTGTTTCACCATAAAAAAAAAAGCAATATTGTTTTATACAAATAAAAGCAGCAAATAAATAGTTTGAGAAGATCAATAAATACATAGCTTTATAAATTAAAAATAATTATAAAATTAGCATTATAATGGAATTAGAATTATTTAAGATAGTTGTAAGTGAACGTTTGGTTAATCTTCAAATAGTTATGGAATTATAAATTCACAACTTTATTAATAAACCAATATAACTGCTAAAGGATTCATTTATCCTTCATTTTGCTAAAGAAAGTAGGCAAAGTTAGAGCAATAATTTATTATTATTGCTCTATTTTTTTTATAAGCATTTATTAATGTTTTTTTTTTTCTAAGTGTACATTCCCTCTGATTTTGTTTTTACTTTTTAAGTTAAATTACGGATTGTTGTCCTACGACCTTTTCACTTACGTATTAAATTTGTGATTTTATGATGAACTTCAGAATTTTAATTATGTTTCTTTCGTGCAGAAAATTGAATTTTCTTGTGTTTAAATTCCTTAAAACTTATGCAATAGATTGTTCAGATTCAATTTGAAAAATACAGAACAATTTTTTGGGGTATTTTTTTTAGTATCTGATTCAGCTTCTTACGTAGTTGAATAAGACTTGAGTTCCATCTTGGCGCCGCCCTTGTCATCATTAACGAATCCTGTTTGATAGCTAATCATGGCATAACCTCATTCTCAATAAGCACAGAGAAGTAATTTCCCTTATTCCAAATAGGAAAACTTGGCAGTTGTGTTTGGGCGTGTTTGCTCAGGGCTTTGTCTTGGGGTGGGACACAGTTTTTTATCACGAAGATTCTTATAACTTTTGACATAAAGCAAGTATTCTGGAAAGATTAAAAAAAAATATTGCCTTACAGTTAACAATTACCTTTTTTTTAAATTTATTATAAAATTTCATTTTCAATGTTTGAGAAACCTACCAAGACAGCGTGCTAATTAAAATAGTTTAAAATTAAAACTTTAGAACTCTAGTTCAGAAACATTTCCTAATCTTTTGATTTCTCATTTAAAATAAGACAATTTTATGCATGTAAATAATAAAGAAAAAGGTTAGAGTTCTTATTGTGAATTTATCCAAAGATACATGTGGAAACAGGCCCTCTCAGAGATCGAGGGTGATCCGGGTCACTTCCATTTTTGATCTTTCCCCCCGTAAATGAAAAAACGAACCTGCGCGAAAACATTGAAACCAAGCTTAAATTTTAAATGTTTGCATTTATCATATTAGCATTTTTAACACGCGAAAAGAACAATGTAATACTTTGTAATAAAAGTTCTCATATTTATTTATAATGTAATTTTCTAGGTTTTTTTTTTTTGTACAAATTCACCAATTAAACTGAAAAAAAAACCTAGTTCTGTTGCAATGTCACAGTTTATGTTAAGTAAAGCCAATCCAATGATCTTGTCCCACTGTTAAATAGTAGTAATTCTTGACTTGTTCCATCACATTGAATGGTTGTTCACCCGAAGCTACTGATGCAGATAAACTCAGAAAAATCCTCAATGTAACATTGACATTAAGAAACACACGAGAAAATTCAATTCTTGAAGTAATTCGTTCGTCTACAATTCAACTTAAAACTGACATTATACTGTATATTTGCTTGAGTAAAATGATCTCATCAAATAGTGATATTTTTCTTTCGCGTTCTTCCTTTGAAATTTTGCTGCTAATGAATAGATCTTCAATATCCATCCATCCATAGTATTCTGTCCGGAGACAGGTCCAATTCTATGGAATTCGCATGGAATTCCCAGAAATGCCCGGGAAAGATACTGGGGTGGTTTCCTGTTGCCTGCCCCAGGACGCCATTAAGGAATGACGTCAGACCGAAGAGAAAGCGAAGAAGAGGCGAACAACACAGGAAAGGAAATTGAAACAGCCAAGCCACTGCCGGGATTCGAACCCAGGTACTGGCGCGCTGGCCACAACGACAGACTTCAATATTGAGGTCATTAAATTTCCAGAGAAACTTAAAAGGTCACTCAATGTAATTATAATATCCGTACAATTATTGAGAGGATCAAAATGCCTTTTAAGATCTAATATTTTATATAACAAAAAAAGACCTAACAAAACCTTACCAAAAGACATTGATTCTATAATGTCACTGAACATTATTGTAGCTGCAGGTAAACTGATACGATGTACCAATATTCTGACTCTGTGCTACCAATTTGCCCTCATTCAAGATGTCATCCCACTGTTCACGAACCTTCTGAATATCAGGATGACACTTCTCAATGTTATTCTCTCAA
Source organism: Thereuonema tuberculata (assembly GCA_023159025.1). Taxonomy (NCBI): domain Eukaryota; kingdom Metazoa; phylum Arthropoda; class Chilopoda; order Scutigeromorpha; family Scutigeridae; genus Thereuonema; species Thereuonema tuberculata. The sequence goes on from JAFIDM010009631.1 coordinate 10,106,384, forward strand.
TATAAAGCGTTGTGTTACGTACTTCAATCACTAGATTAGTCTGGTGGATTATTGTAAGTAACTTAACTCACAGGGATGACAGTACAATAAATTCAAATTTTACATATATTTCTAATAGAAGTAAATGCAATTCGAGCCTGTGCAATGAAGTTGAGATATTGCAATTCTTGCAGACCATCTAGGTTTGACATCTCTTGTAGTGAAACAGGAAGATGGTGCTGTAATATTTCACACATTTCTCCTAAAATAAAAAAAATAAATTGAACGTTTGCTGTATTTTCCAAAGTACTTGACTGCCTCTTTACACAATTCAGCACAGCCAACACCTAAGATTTAATGCTCAAGCAGAATTGATTGAACACCATTATATTTGCCAGCCATAATTCGATTCATTATCACAGCCTTGGTCTATGCAGTATTAAAAACCTAATCCTAACTCTCCTAAATAATTTCCACATTTTTTGTGTAATTATCAAAACACAAAAGTCTCCTTTCGATTGACATTTGTGAGCTTTTATTGAAAAAAATTACATATCAGATGACGATATTGGTTTGCTCCTTGTTAGAACTATCTGGTTAGCATCAACAATTAATGAAACCTACTTGGCAACCATTTTGGATCTCATTAAGAATAGATTTTTGTACAAATAATCCACAAATGTTACAGATTGAATTCATTATGTGAGGAGGAAGATAATTAGGCCTAATTGCGTTGCCTTTTGATTCTTTTCTGACTCTCGAACCTTTTAAACACGGTCAAAGAGAAATACATCATATTTACAGAGTACCGTATTGGCCCGAATATAAGACGGCATTTTTTTCCAAAATCCCATCCACGAAAGTACTATTTCGTCTTATATTCGCAACCAAACTTGGAGCGCGCACGAAACCGAAACCGAAACCAAGCGTGCTCTGGCGCTGAAGCAACGCCACCTGGTGGCGTTGGCTGAAGTCGATCGTAGGCCTAACCAACATGCTCCAAAATAAATAAAAAAATATATTCTATTACGCTTAGTGGTGTTGTACTTTTTTGCAAAAATAGCTTAATTTAATTTCATAAATGACATTTCGCCTAGCTTAGAAGTCACAGATTTAACTAAATATTACTGACATTAAGCCTATTACTGCAACCAAAAGTATTAACGATTTCATCATGAACTGGATGTGGGAAGATAATTTGTCAACAAACTTTTTTTTAAATAATTTACTAGAAATATTTGTCGAATTACGCCTCGTTAATAGATATAACGTCTTATATTCGCGACCAATAGTTTTTTATCAAATCGGATCTCAAAAAACGCCATTCGTCTTATATTCGAGCCGTCTTACATTCGGGCCAATACGGTAGTTCAATTATGTCTAGAAAGTTTCATTGTTGTTGTCACCTGGGCGGTTATTAGAACCAAAGAACACGCTCAGAAAGAAAAAGAATAGCATCCAGGAGCCACTGAAGAATTTTCTTCCACGAATTGACCTCGGTAGTGAGATTTGCCAGTTAATTCTCTAGTGACTTATCAGTAGATGAAGCTATACTTTACTGCTATCTTCCATAACATAATTTTGTTTGTAGGATATTGAACTCTCATGTGATGATATTGTTTTTCAACTTCCTCTAGTGCTTTTGATGCTCCCACTTGTTTTTTGGGTTATCATTGCAGCCAGCAGTGATATATTTCTGGAATATTTTTTTAAGCATCCACACAGTATAGAGATTGTTTACTCCGATATTACCAATCTCTGGTGCAAGTTTCACCGCTGGATATAATTTTTTTCAGCAGACGAGAAGGGAAAACATGATTTTTAGCATTTTGTGGAATCTTACTTGGAATTTCAAAAGTTATGATTTTGATAAAAAGACTACATTTGAACTGGATTATTCTTGTCAATAACCCTAATGGCATTCTCAAAGGAAGCACTAGTATCGATAAATGATTCTTCATATGTAAGATTTTCAGTGAGATTCTGGATCGCAAATGGAATCTTCTAATGACTGTTGTTGCTACTGATAAAATCTCTTTCGATAGCATTGTTAGATATTGGTAATACAGTCATCTTTTTTGTTGTTGATTTTTTTATCTTCTGGGGTTTCTTCTACTAAATCAAACATAAAAATCTTTTGCTGCATATTCTGATGCATTCTTTCTTGAACAACGTCTTCACACTCATTTAATATCATTGAAGTGTATTGTCGAATCGTATCAAATTTTGTTGTATTGTTGAATTCAATGCAGCACTGTCCATTGACTGGGATGAAGTGAAAAAGGATTTAATTCAACTCGATGAATTAGTTGCAGCTTCATTTTTTTTAGCCAGTCTCTTGCTTACGTCTCAATGAAATGTCCTTCCTAGTGAATGGTGACTTATTAATGAGATTAAACGTTGAATTTGCAACAAAAAACAAAACAAAACAAAACGTTATGTAACCAGAACACAAAATATGTAATGCGTTTAAAATCTTTAGATGCAATTTGATATTAAAATAAGCTTCACCATTCCTCTGTGATGAAAAAAAAATAAAAAATAAAAATAAGTTTTATCTTACGAAGTTGAAACTGTAAATCGTGACTGACAGTAGGATCAAAAATCAACATTATAGTTCGGTCGTTAAATCGCCGTAATCATTGTATAAGCTTATCACCAACTGAGAATCGTGTGAAACTCAGCGTTTACAAATGATAGCTTTTAATGTCAATTAAGTTTGTTATTAATTGAACTCATGAGCCTCAAAAATGGAATTGTTATCTTTGACTGATCGAAGTTCAGTGATTCTTATAACTTAAAAAAAGGATATCTTAAGGAATTAGAAAGAAAGAAAAGAAAAGTAATCTAGAAATTTGAAGAGTCACAATTAAATAGGAATACAATGGAATTTCCAAAAATTAAGAAAAACAAATTCATCACTTAATTTCTTAATTTTGTTCTTGTCCTTCGTACTCTTGAATGGGTTCAAAGTTAACTGATGAGCTCCAATTAACGCCAACAATTGTTTTAGTTTTTTAAAAAGTTGTGAACGCAGGGTTTATCTATTAATTGTTGTTAATACTTTCCATCAGTCGAAGGATTCTTTTTTTTTTTTAATTTTAAATATTTATTTTACAACTATAACAGCTTAATTAATTAATTGTCAACCGAATTTGATTGCATGTATGTGTCAGGTTGTCTGTCTGACCTCAACTTCGTTCCGTTTGGCTAAATTATACATTAATATTTGAATGGATGAATTGAAGTTGTTAGATTATTATTTGTTTTTAAATAATATGACTTCGATCATTACAATTTAGAAACTTTTTATTATAGTTCGCTTCCTGATGAAAAATCTATTTAAGGATATTTCCAGAACGCTTTCACTCATATTACTAGAAATCCACACATTCTTTCGAGATTTTTTTTTTAACAATCCTAAAGGTTAAAGATCGTTTTGAAATTATTAAAAACTTAGATTAACGTTCTTTCTCCTGTCCTAAGCGTAGGAGGAGGAAGGTTCGAGAATTTAATTTTCTGAATGCCTTGAGATATGCTGGAATCGTGAGTGCATTTGGCATTGACAAATAAGAAGCTCCTATTTCAATCCCCAATAACCTCCTTTTTTTTCGTATAATGAATCCCTTAGGATATTTAAAGCTTAATTGATACTTTGACAAAAAACAGAACCTCTGTCTACCTGATGCATTTTCTAAACTATTTTTCTTTTTTTTCTCTAGTTAAATGAAAACATCTTTAGTGTTTTTCAATATATTTTTATCTTTTTTTCAGTTGTTTTCAACTTTGGGATTTTCATCATGCTGTAGTGTAATTCTAAAGTTATATTAACATTGCAATCAGTTACAAATTAGATGAAATCTTAAGAGAGTCGCCAAAACTATCAAAAACATAGCGGCTGTTCTCAAAGTATTACATATACAAGAAACATAATATTGATTTTATTATGCAGAACAGAAAGTTCCGGAATGTCATTTACAAAATATAAATACAACAATATCTTAAATATTTATTTGAAAAAATTGTGTATTGATATTATTGGTAAAAAAGACACGTTTTATCTCTTGCATTCGGAGAGTTCAGATGTATGGGTTCGAATCCAGAAGCAGCTTCTATTTTTTTCCTCCTTTTTTTTTTACTTTGTATATAATTTGACTAATTATATATTTTGACTAATAAGTAGTTCTTTTGCTTTCAAATATTGTACTCTAGGGAAGTACAGGATATTCTATAAAACTGTTATTTTGAAATCGCTGTAGCGTTGCAAGGAATGACAGTAGAGAAACGAAGTGTTGTATTTCTCAAATCGTCCTTTATAAATTAGCAGTGCAGGTTGTTTTTGTAATGCTTGATTCTTACTATTTACTGTTACAAGGACATTCTAGAGAAGGAAATCTTGATATTTGGCATGAGAATATTCAACCACTAGAAATACTCTTGCACAATCACGAATCTTCCTTCTGTATTGATAATAAATTAAAAGAGATTGTTAACATGAAAAGCGAGGTATTACTGAACTTGTTTCCGCTGAAACTGTTTACAATGTTAGTGTTGGGTTCATCCGGCAACAACGGATGTCAGTTGATAACATATCCTCTTAACATAGCCGACTGATATATTCATGCGCAGTTGTTTGCTTTTGTATTTATTCTTTGGTTTCTTCCTCAAAATTAGCTTGACTGTTTCTAAACTTATTTATTGAGAATTGTAAGTAAGAAATAATTAAATTAAATCTAATCACAAGAATGCTTTCCTTATTTTTTTTTAACTGGAATATTAATTAATTAATTAATTAATTGGTACGGTACGTACCGAAGTGCGAGCTTCGTAGCGAAGCATCCGTGTTCCAGGGAGCGCTTGTGTTCCCAATATGGCGAACCCCTAGTAGACTCCCGAGAATTTCTAGGGAAAGATACTGAGATGGTTTCCCGTTGCCTTCCTCAGGACGCCATTATGGAATGACGTCAGACCCGAAGAGAAAGTGAAGAAGAGACTGACAAACACAGGAAAGGAAATTTGAAAATCCATGCTCTCGACCGGGATTTGAACCCGGGTACCGGCACACCGGCCACACGGCAGACCGACGCCTGAGACCGCACTACCACGCCGGAATATATGATACAGCAAATTTGTGCAAAAATTTTAGCAAGATTTATTTATTTGTTGTTTATATTACTGTTATTATTATTATTGTAAATTAGCAGGAATAATCGCAATCATTCTTTTGTTTGATTTAACTAAAATTAAATCAAATAAAGAAGAAACAATCTAAAAACTCTTCAGTAATAATTCGTTGTTGTTGTCTTTTTGAAGGATTGAATTGATTTTTTTGTTTGTTTGCACTATTTGGTTACTTTCAATCAAAGTCTATTTTCAACTAAAAAATACTGGAGGGCAAAGAGATGCATTTTTTTACTAATATTTTTTCTTTTTTCTTTTACTAAACTTCATTTTCAGTTAATCATAGACTTTCAAAACTTTTGCTTTACTTTTCAAAAATTAAAATAAAATAATTTTACCATTGAATGTAAAATAAAGCTAAATAAAGCACTGTAGATCAGAATATTTCAGAAAAAAGATATTCAAATCTGAGAATGTAATTTAGACAAACCAACTACATTTCCTTAATTTAAATGAATAAATATATACTGTATTAAACAAAGCTACAAGTATATGAAAATTTTTGTTGCTGTGAGTTGTAGAAGAAGCTCAAAAATGGGCTTTAATTTTTATCATGATTTTAGTTAATATCTTTTCCAGACATAGTATTGATGTTTATTGTTTCCGATTTCTTGTCTTCAATGTAGATTTTTACACCTTTAATTTGCAGATGTGATTGGTAGAAAATATTTTAAAAATTTCATTGTATTGTATAATTAAAGAAAGAAAACTTTTTATTTGATATTCATATTTTTAATAAAAGTGCAAACCAATTGTTTATGTGCTATAAATCCACAGATACAGTTCTGTTGTATGAATGAAATTTTGTTTTATAGCTTGAATAGAAATCCGGCAAATTCTAAATAGATCTTAGATACAATTTAAACTTTTGAACTAAAATAAAAGAAATGTAGTTCAAAACCCTGGCTACAAACCATGTTAAAGGCTGCCAGGGTGCTTTCTATTTGCTTTGGGAAATTAACTGTTTTTAATTTGAAGAAGGTCGATTGTAGATTCCATTTGGAATCAGATATTTTCAATGAAAGCCTATTTTTTTTTAGTTCATTAACAGAATCAACTGTTTCTTTCTATCTCTTACATTAGATTGATGAAATGAAAGAACTTGACATAATTATAAACCTTAATTAACTTGTTTTATATATTTCTTTTGTTAAAGCTATTAAATCTTGAATTTACAATCATTATTAAAGCAATGATTTTAAGTGATTAAATAGTTCATAAATTTACTAATAATATTTTTAATGTTAATTTTGAAATTAATAGCTATTTTCATTAGCTCCCTCAAATCTTTCTTTTTCATTGAGAATTTTAGTTTTATGTAATGACATTTTTATTCAATCTGATCTTAGGATTTTAAATTTTTAAATCCTTAGAGCTGAAGCCAAAATAACAAAACAAACAAACGAACAAATAAAACATGACATTACAATATTTTTTTTTTCCCCTGAACTCTAATAGTGTTTGTTTGCTTAGGGTAATGATAGTTTTTTTAACCATCATGTTAGAATGTCTTAAAGAAATTATCTATTTTAGTTCTTCAATCTTATTTTTCTTTCAAATATTGCAAAGACATCCAAAACGAAGGTCAACCGAAAGTATATCCATTTTATATTGAAGGTTAAAATTCTAAAATTGTTTTAGCACATTAAATATTTCTTATTCTTTTCTTTGCATGAGGACAAGAAATATTTATTATATCACTGCCTCGCATCCACCGCGATAAGTGTATTTCCTAAAGGGGGCGTCCATTAATTACGTGAGCTCGAAATGGGGAGGAGGGTCCGGCAAAATCTCACCAAATCTCATTTAAAGGAAGGGGGGGGGGGCAATGAAAGTCTCACGTCAACTTTTTAATTCAGGGAATATATATATTATAACAGATTACGACATTTTGTAATATTGTTTATGCCCAGGATTCCCCGATTTGAAACAAGCCCCGCGCAAGTGTCAGATTTCATTCGGGGAGTTCCCTGCCGCGCTGGCTGGAATCACTGCGTGTCAGTCAGTCGTGATATCTGCAACGCATAAGGTGATGTTGTTGTGTTCAACATGAATTTGTATCGAAACTTTTACAGTGCGTATGTTAAGCGGCATGCCGACAAGTTGAAACAAACGTGCCAGTAAGAAGTTAATCGTTTGTGGAAGGAGGCAAAGCTGAAGTTCACCGATAAGAATGCTCTAAGTGATGTCTCTACTACCAAAAGACATGGACGTCATGTGTCCAATTATTACAAAAGAGGAAGCCCATGGAGTAAGGGAAGGTGGTGTCGCAGCCTATTTTTTTTACTTTTACTAAATTTAATTAAATTCGTTGTATGCATCTTAAACATAGTATCATTTTTCTCCTCATCTTTCACAGAAAAAAATTATTTCGTAGAGGACATCAGTAACGCTTTAGGTATTTAGTGGTTTGGAACAAAATACTTAAATATATCAAATAAATTTAATTATTTAAAAATTATAGAGGAAATTTCACGTGAGGGAGAGGGGGGGGGGTCCGACCACATCTTACCAAATCTCACCAAGGGGAAGGGGGGGGGGGGGCAATTTTTTTAAAAACATCTCACGTAATTAATGGACGCCCCCAAAGGTGAAAATGTTTAAAATTGCATTTACAGCTTTGAGGTCAAGCCCGCCCCTAAAAACCTGTGAAGAGAAGACGACTTTTCTGTTACTTATTTGTAGTTAAACTAATGCTCTAAAAGATCTAAAAAGTTTATGACAAAAGATGTAAAAATAACATCAGGATAAAGTTTTGAACATAAGAAAAACGTCAAAAAGAGGAAACTTCTATCGGCCGCCATTGTGTAATGGGTAATCCGATTTGGCTGAAATACTATACCAGCCGAGTCCTTAAGGGTATCTAGCACCCATAAAAGTTTTAGCTCAAAAGATCAAAATTTACGGCAGTTATCCATGTCACAACTGTGAGGTCCCTCCCCCTTATTTTTAAGGTCAGTCCCCTAAAAAGCCGTGAACAAATTTAGACTTTTTTTGTTAGTTATTTGTAGTTAAACCAATGCCCTAAAGCATCAGTCGGCAACCCGCGGCCCATGAGGCGTTTTGGTGCGGCCCACAAGACGTCTTGGATGGTTGATATTTTATTTTTTTTATTTCATTTGAACTATGTACAATAAATGTCGTAAAAATATACAGTCGGACCTCTATTTAACGAACCTCTATTTTGCTAACTTTTCCTTGGAACCAAGCATTTTGCTAATTTCTTCGTAAAATAACCTCCAAATAGCGAAGGGCATTTTCTATTTAACGAATTCTTTCGTGGTATCTATTTTTTTTTTTCTCCTTGAAATGTTTCCTATTCCCTTAGAGAAAATGAAAGAAATGTGGATACAGCTGAGGGAAAAAGAAGAAATTAACGATGATGTGCTGATTGATGATTATCTTTCACTTGATTTTGAAGTTGAGACCTCGGAAACACTAACTGAATCGGATATTTTGGACAGTGTGAAAAATAAAAACAATACAGCAACGAATTACGATGAAGATGAAGATGATGAAAATGGAAATGATCATGATGCATTAATCAAAAAACCTTCGTTTGATGAAATGCTAAAATCATTTGAAACAATCCGACGTGGATTACAATTTGAAGAAAATACTGAAGGGGTTTTGGCGCATTGCAAAGATGCGAGACATACGAAGAGCAAAAACACTTTTTAAAAAAAAAAAAAAAAACCTCAGAGAAAATTAATAGACTTTATTAGTAAAATTTAAGTACGCATGTGGTAATGTATGCTTTATGTCATTAAAATTATTACTTTTTTTAATAATATTGAATATTAAAAGGTGAATCTCTATTTAACGAATTTTCCATATAACGAACCTTTTTTCGGGATTTAGCGACTTCGTTAAATAGAGGTCCGACTGTACAATTAGCATTTTATTTTTAAGACTAAAATATTTATACACAAATATTATAGATTTACTCAGTATGCACTACTATAATGATATATGGCACAAGTGCGGCTCGCACTAATCTCCACGTAAAATATTTGGCCCTCTTACAACAAAAGTTGCCGACCGCTGCCCTAAAGGATCTAAAAAATTTGTGGCAAAAGCTCTAAAAACAAAAATTAATTGAGCCGTTTTATTTAAAGATGAAATAAAAGAATCATTTTGGATTTAATTTCGTTTTACTTTTACAAGCTTTTTTTTTCTTATTACCTCTTCAATTTGTTGAAACAAAAGAGCAGCCACAAACCAAAGTTTGATCAGGTGCAAAGAACAGAAATGACAGTGAATATTAATAACGTTTCAATAATCCATTCAGGTTCGGCAATATTAGTGACGTGTACAGTACATCAAATAAATAGCATACGACATTAACCTAGGTTCCAAAGTGTACTTTAATTAATTAACTCTTTAATATAGACATTAACATATTTCTAGACTTTAAATAACAAGATTTCCAGCATAACTAGAAAGAGGGCGAAGGTTTCCCAAAATAGACTGTGCTTTCCATTCCAAATATTTGCTCTCCAAATGAGAAATGGAGAAAGAATGAATGGAAGAAATTCAGATAAGGACAACAATGAATATGTTGAAGACGGATTGTCCTATTCAAAGCTTCAATACTTCAAGTAAACGAAAGAAAAAAATGCACATAAAAAGACAAGAAAACCGCTTAAATCATTGCTGGAAATGGACTTTTACGAATTATCCTTCTTTGAAAATTACAATGCATCTATTAATGGCATTTTTTTAAAATTAAACAATGGGGATTATTTATACAAAATATGCGGAAATGCGGGAATTTTATGAAAGAGAAGATATCTTTTGATCCGTGAATTATGTAATTGTTTACTTCAATAGATTAGAAATCTAATTTGAATTTTTCCTTTGCTTCCCATTTTTTTTTTTGCGCATTTTAAAAATACTTTAATTTGATTAACAGACTGTACAAAAAATTTGTAGCTTTATATAGAGCAGTGGTTTCCGAACACTGGTTCGACTTCCGTTGCTGACGACGAAAAAAGGACAAGGGTTGACTATTGCAATTAATTCTGTTCACAAATGATGAAAGACTATTAACTAATAGTCAGTAGCTTAGTCTTTATTATCAAAACATTGTCGGCCAAATGTTCCTTACACACACACAAAAAAAAAACTTGAATTAAAAGAGAATAGTGTAGAACAAGGGTGCACAAACCTCGGCCAGGCAGTTAAACATAAATTTAAATGTGAGCCTTTCCATTGCTATCAACAGATACAGTGAAAAATGTCATAACTTGCAACAGCAACTGTCTCAGACTTAACTATTGGAATGTTGGTATGAAACACAACTAGCTCATTATTTGATAATTTGAAGTTTATGTAAATTACAGTAGAACCCCTCTAATCCGTCACCTTTGGGACTGGGGGTATGGCTGGAACGCAAAAAAGGTTGGGTTATCAGAAAATACAGAAAAATACGGATTTACACTAAAATATACGGATTTACTGCGTGATCAAGCAGTTCAAGTATAGGCTTTTTCAATGTTTTGCGATTCTAAAGAGCGTTTTCATCATCTACCGTCACTGTATATGCAAGTAAACAACACAATGGCGCGACGGGGTGGTGAGTCACCATCGAGTCGGGGACAAGTTCGGCCGGCTGGAGCACGGTCGGATCAACCGGAGTAGTGGACCAGCCGAGGGCGGACGAGAGGGGTTCTACCGTACTTTTATTATTAATTATTATAAATGACACTGTCCAATAATTAATTAGTAAGACATTTATGTAAATTATATGAATTAATAATAACTTTTATTATAAATGACATTATGAAATTATTATTTAGTAAGGTACAGTAAGGGGTGGAGGATGGGACGGTGAGGCCCACCATCTGAACTTTTATAAAAATATTGGTCCTTAGACTTCCTCAAGTTGTGCAACCCTTGGTCTATAATCAGAATAAGATGCCAGTATTTAGTTTTATGTTTGCCTCAGTCTTTTCTAGGAGTTCCAAACAAATTCAACAATAAGACTTGAACCTCCAAAAAGAACGTGTTTGTTTACTAATCAATCTAAGTTTTGGAGTTCTTTTTATTGGTTCAGACCTTCTTCAACTTTGTAATATTAATCAATTCCGGTGAAGTTGTTATTTTAATAATAACAACTGCGCTTCCGATGTATCATTATTATTTTAATCTTTTGGATTTCTTGCGTGAAATTTCTCTTAAAATAAATCATCTTGAAAGTGAAAATGTGTTTTCTTTATATCAAAACCTATTTTGATTTGAAGGCAGTGGCGTATAGAATATATTTTCGGGGGGGGGGGG